>PYHW01009218.1:573115-611788 GCA_013186435.1 Turdus rufiventris | reverse complement strand
CCCTGCTTTTTTCCTATGGGGTAACCTAAATCTCCTTTGCTTTATGCCTGGTGTTGGAAGTGAGCTCCCTCTGTCCCTTGAAAATATTGCTCAGGTCTCTCATCAGCCTCAACCACCCTTCACTGAGTAACTTGGTCTCCCTCTTTCCTTACCCTTCTCTAGATCACTTATGGATTTCTTGAATTGCAGAGATCTTGTAAAACCAACTGCCTGGTCTTGTCACTTCCAACAAGCTCTTCTGAGCAGGGTCTTCCTTAGTTTGTCTTGAGACCCTCTTTGGAGAGGTTGGCTGGTGGCATTTGGAATTGCCCAGGCTTTGGAGCAGTGGTAGCTCTTGATGGGTGCTGTGGCTTGGCTTTCCGGTGCCTTTTCAATGCTGTGGATGGAGACAAGCAGGACTTGGAGGCCAAGGGAAACTTCTGTCCAGTGAGAGAAGGTTTTTTGCCCCTGTCCTTGGCAGCAACTTCTGGGGCTGGCACTGGGAGCCTGTTACCTCTGACAAAGAGCTTTCCTGGGCACCTGCCTTGCTCAGCAGGTGCTCAGGCTGATGGGAGGGCTCCAGCTCTGGCTCCCCCTTCCCTGAGCCACCACGCATCTTCCATCCTGTCACGCTTGTCGCAAGGACTTACCAAGTGATGCATCACAGAGTCATTTAGAGACCCAACAGGGATGCGGATGCTCGGAAGAAAAATCCATTCTGGGAGCTAAGCACGCTTGGATCCTGAAATATTGAAAAGGGACACTGCTTTCACATGGCTGAGACATGTGCCAGCACACTCTGCAGTCCTCCCCTGCAAGAGATGGCCATGGGTCTTCTGGGATGTGCTGTGGGTGCTCTGTGGAGCTCATGCTGGCAGTGCAAGCGCTGAGGTCTTTGAGGCAGCCAGCAAGCCAAGAAACAGTGGCATTGTCCCCTCTGTCTAGGCACGGGGTGGCCTTGGAGTGGTGCCTTAAAGCATCAGATGTGGGGTGGGATGGTTGGGCAGCCTGTCAGACTGAGCCTGACTTAGAAAGTGTTCCTGGAGTGCTTCACATGGCATCCTGCTTCCCAGGGCAGGGCAAAGCAAGAGTGTGTGGTAGAGCTATCCATATTGAAGGTTAGGGGATGGGAAGGCTGCTCTGGTTCCACTCCTGAGATGTGCAGGGCCAGGGAAGGGCTCCTCACACTAGTCTAGTGTGGGACAGTGGCAGTGGCAGTCCTTAGACTCAGCATGCACAAGAGAGCAGGAGCACCCCAAGTCTTTCACAATCACTGTTCGTCCTGGGGGCTTTACTCTGGGAAGGGCATTTGTCTGCCTTGGCAGGATTGTCCTGGGCACAGGAGCTCAAGGAGGTGAGTTTTCATCTTTAAGTAAGAGAAACTTCCCTGTGTGGTGAATTCTCTATCTGGCTGCCCCCAAAGAATTAGTGAGATAGGAGCTCCTGTGTTTCCAGGTCTGTCACCAGCCCAGAAGCAGGACAAGCGTATGATGCTTAGTTTGGTGGTAAAAGTGGTTTTGGATCTAGCTCACTCTGTCTGGAGAAGTGGAGATGGCTGCTTCCAAAAATATGTGGGATCAGAGCCCTTCTGCCCTACAAATTTCATGGGGTCACTCTGTGCTGGAAGCAGGCCAGGAGATGAGTTCTGGCTTGGGGCTCCTGCTCCATTATTTGTTAATAATGACAAGTGTCTTCATGACCTCGGTTGTGCATAACTTCCCTTTCCAGCTCTGTGCTGATTTACAAGAAGTCTCTGCAGCTTCATCATGCTGCTTCCTGTGGAAATAGTCTGCCTACCAGTGTGCAGGGAGAAGGTGCTCCTGATGAGTCTAACTGCTGAGCAGAGTTCTCCCAGGCCCTGAGCCTTCAGCACTTTCTTCTTCCTGGTTATTCAAGTGAACTATTATCTATAATTTTAATGGATTATCTATTGAAATCCTCCCCGGCCCTGCATTTCTTGCTTTGACATGAGTGTGTTTGGACTTGGTCCATGACTTGAGCAGCCTGGGAAGAGCAGATCCCTACAGGGGTTTGGCTCAGCACAGCTGCCCTTGGCTGGGCACAGCAGAGTAACTGCTGTGATAGTGGGTTTGGGAGCAACTTCTGGAGGGTCTGAGATGTGCTGGGGAAGGAGCTGGGATGGACCCAAAAATCTTCCTGGGGCTGCTGCAGAAGTCAAAAGCTATGAGTGGGGCAGTGAGGTGTTTCTCAAAATGGAGGGCTGTCTTTGAATTGGTGATGGAATTCAAGTGCAAGGATAGGTTGAGGAGAAGAAGTCTACTATGTGATCTGTAGAAAGAACTGGAGAGAACTGGTGTTTGTACTGATCCCTTCTGAACCTTTGAGATGTCAGACTTAGTTGTTGTGGCCTTTTCCAGTTTAGCTGTCAAGGTCCTGTCAGGCTGAGGAACTGGTGTCCATGCCTTGATCAACCAGGCCATGATGCCAGGGACTGAATTTTTGTAAAGGCCTCAATCCTTTGAGGTGAGGGTCAAAGGACTAGATGTGTTTTATCCTGGACAACACTCCCCTAATGCAGAGAAGGGTTAGTGGGCCTTTGATGCAAGGTGTACTGTTCTTACTGCACTTACTGTTCTGAGCTGTGCTCGTGCTCCTGCTTTGGCACTAAACATCTCCTTTCAGTTCAGCTGCTTGGCCTCTCCCCTAGGTACGGACGCTGTTTGTCAGTGGCCTTCCAGTGGACATCAAACCCAGAGAGCTCTACCTTCTCTTCCGACCATTCAAGGTAAGAAGGTCTTCAGATCTGACTTTTGGAGGGAAAGGTGCTGTTTTGTGGATGACCTGGCAGCAAAGGTCTGTCAGGGGGAGTAGGGATGACATGGGATCCCATGACTTGTGCTCAGCTGGGAGCCTCCAGTTGGAGGCTGCTATTGGAATCGTACTGTCTCTAAGCTTGATGAAACCTGCTTGGTCAGCCCTGCTGCTCAGCTGGACCAGCCCTTCCTTGAGGATGTGTCCTCATCCCCCAAACTCTCCTCTCCACCTCGGCTGTCTCTGGGGAAGTGGAGTTCCCTTGTCTGCACTCCTCTGGCACAGGGAGGGTGCTCTGCTTTCTCTAGGCACTAGCCAGGGCAGAGTGCTCATCTTTGTAGCTGAATGAAGAGCTAGAAAATAGGATTCTTTCCCAAAGGGCCAGGATGGAGCAGTTAAAATACCTGCTCTGCCCCCAGTCTTCTCTACTGGTGGAAAAGAAGTGTTACTGTCCCTGTTTCTACTGTGGCGTCTGCTCTGTGGAGGGCTTGGTGCCACAAGAACTTCTGGAGCTGTTGGGCTGTGTCTTGGTTGTAACATGGCCTCTTCAGGAGCCTGACACTGACCTGCTTTCCTCTCTCCTGCAGGGTTATGAGGGGTCACTGATCAAGCTGACTTCAAAGCAGGTACCTCCTTCCAGCCTGTGTATTTTTGACTTTTGCTAGCAAACTGAACATGCCAGGAGGGGAGAGGGGAAAAATCCAATTTCCCTGTGTAAAGCCGTGTTTGGGCCAGCACCAGCTACACAACAGGGTTCTACTGACCCAGCATATTCTGTATGTCTCCATGTGTTCCCTTGCTTCCCTGGATGAGACTTGAGGCTTCAGCCTCAAACCTTGTGCTGCCATCAGCCTTCTCCACTCCCATGCTGATCAAGACAGGGGTGGCCATGCTGGGGACTTGTCAGGGTGAGTGATGTCCCCACACATAAGAATGCCAAAGCATTTGTGGTGGGATCAGATGCAGAGCAGGAATCTTGAGCCAGTGACCCAAGCTCTGCTTGAAGCCCCTGTGCAGCTTAGAATGGTTTCTTCTGCTGGTTGTCTGAGGCAGAGTGGGTGGCAAGGCAGCCTGAGGAGCTGGAAGAATCTTCCAAACTGAAATCAGTGGTGTTGTTTTGTTGTTTCTTTTAGCCAGTGGGTTTTGTGACCTTTGACAGCCGGGCTGGCGCTGAAGCAGCGAAGAACGCCTTGAATGTGAGTACCCAAAGTGGTGGGGGCTGGGGGCCACATGCCTTGCTGGACCCAGAGCTGAGGGCAGAGTCTGCCAGCTGTGCCCCAGACTGTGAAAGTGAAATGTACTGCAGCATCCCACCAGGGAAGCATGTGACCTGTTCAAGGCTGACATCAGCCTGGGCAAATGGATGCAAACTGTCTCTATGTAGTTTTTGACCACTGGAAGACAGCTCTGAGGGTGTGGGGACCTGCTGTGACTTTAGAAAATACCCTGAGAATGGTCAACATGGAAAGGACACCCACCCTGCAGGAGTGTTAGTGGGATCTGGTCAGCAAGATGAAGTTTTGCTGTGCTGTAGAACTTGCCTTGCACTTTGTGACACCTGCTAGTGCCTCTGATCAGGCTGGCAGAAGGTTTAGTGGCACCACAGATGTGAGCTCCCATACAGGGAGAGCTGTAATAACCCCCCATTCCCTGTGGGGATTATTCCAACTCCAGTATTGACAGTTATCCCAGCTTCAGCAGACACCTTTCCTCACCTGTGCTGGTAGCCATCCCTGCTATAGAGGTTGGTGAGCCACACATAAGGAGAAGAACTGTGTCCTTCGTGTTGGAAACAGTGGTCCAGGGCTAGCTAAACATAAAAATAAAAGGATGTGGGAACTTGAGTGTTGCAGTGAGGTGGCAAAAATCTGGGCATGTGATTGCAGTGTGGTGGCCTTGGTTCCTCAGTTGGGCTTTTCTCCATGAATAACCACAACCTGTGCTTGGACTGGAGCTTCACCTCTGAGAAACTCCTGTGCTCTCTCCTGTGACAGGGTATCCGCTTTGACCCTGAGAACCCCCAGACCTTGCGGTTAGAATTTGCTAAAGCCAACACAAAGATGGCCAAGAGCAAGCTGATGGCCACACCGAACCCCACCAACATCCACCCTGCCTTGGGCGCACATTTCATTGCACGGGACCCCTGTGAGTATGCTGGGAGGGGCTTGGAGGTCATGGCTTCAACCTGAGAGATGCCCAACTCTGTGAATGCACAGTGGAAAGAACCCAGACCCACCTCTGCTCTGCCTGAAATCTACCTGGGGTAGGGAGGCCAGCGGGATGTTGGAGCCACAGGAGGATAACAGGCATCTGGCCAACATTGAACTGTTGAGACATTTGGTAGCTCAAGTGATAAAGCATCCCTAATTGTGAAACATAAAGGATGAGTCCTGTGCCATCACCTGTATGTAGCCTGGTGGGCTGGGTCGCCCTGCTGAGGCTTATGGGGTGACATGTAATGTGGCTCTGAGCCCCCTGTCCTGCATCCTATGGCACCACCTCTCTGCTGCCTGTGTGGGCCAGTCTGTCCAAAGCCCACATGGGGCTGTAATGCATCGCGTTCCTGGCTTCTCCTGGTGAGGGTGGGAGGCCAGAGAGGCAGCTGTGCACACAGATTTCGATACCTCATTGAGATGGCAGTGCAAAGCTTTAGCCTGGGGTGGGCAATCTGGAGCCTGACCCCAAAGCAGGCTGTTAGGGCTGGCTACTGGGACACTGTCCCCTTGTCTCCTTCTCCTGTCTAGATGACCTGACTGGAGCAGCTCTCATCCCAGCGTCCCCAGAGGCGTGGGCTCCCTACCCACTGTACACCACGGAGCTGACCCCTGCCATCCCCCACGCCGCCTTCACGTACCCAGCGGCTGCTGCTGCAGCAGCTGCTCTTCACGCTCAGGTGAGTTGCTCCCCACCTTCGTGCCTGGGCCAGGCCCTCCTATCTCCCTGCCACGGCGCTCTCATTCCAGCGATCTCTGCTTGGCTGGTTTGACCCTGGCCTCTGCACCTTGGCTCCTGGGCAGAGCCTGCTCCTGGCTGCAGGAGTGCCCAGCCCCGAGCCAGCACAAGAGAGGGGTCTATGTGGCCAAGAGCAGGCAGAGCTGGGTGATGATTTCTGACCCTGCAGGTCCAACCTGTTTTCCCGCAAGGGGCAAGCGAGTGGGAGGAAGTCAGAGCTCGAGTTCTGGCTGGTCCTGTTGCTCCCCATGGCCAGAAAACTATATTGAGGGACTGCTGGGAGGAAATGCTTCCCTGCCAGCAAGTAACGTAGTTATGAAGTGTCATTCCAAGTCACAGCAAAAGCAAAGGGGTTAGCTCTGTGCTCAGCTGGGACCCCATGGGCCTCATGACTCAAACACTTCCAAAGCTGGATGAGGGTGTCCTGCAGGAGATGAGTGACTAGAGCCTTGCCAGAGTTAGGAACTCTGATGGGACAGGATGTTGGCTTCCCTCAGTACAGGCTAGTGAGGAGAGTCATTCCATGCATGAGCCTCTGGAAGTGCGGATGGCGGTGCAGCCAGTTGCCTGGTGTCCCAAGGTTTCCTTGCTGACAGCTGAGGATGTAGGGATGCCTGTACTGGTCTGACACAGATGCTTTAATATATAGAGACCACATAAACCTTGAAACCATGAACGTGTAAAGGGAAAGTCTAAACAGAGTAGCAAGTCAAGGTGCTTGGTTTGAAGCATTTTTCCAGGAGAAGCTGGAAGCCCTGTCCCTGCCCTGCTCAGTGTCACCAGCCAGCTGTGCTCTGCCTGCTTCTGTCTCTGTTCCCATACTGGTGCCATGGGAGACTGGGGCAGTGGGACTGAGCATTGGGGCTTAACCTTTGCTCTCTGCCCTGCCAGACAGGGTGTTTACTCCTACTCTTCCCTACTTAAATGGAGAGGAAGAGGAGCTGTGTCCTCTCACCTTGCCATCCTGGCTGGCAGTGAGCTGTGTTGGCCCTCGGGCATCCTGTTGCTGCCTGCAAGCTTTGTGATGGTAACTGCCCAGCTTCAAGCCAAGCTTGCTTCCCAAATGCCATGTGGAGTGGATGCCACCTCCCATCCTCTGTCCTGCCCCTCTCACACCTCTCTTCTGCCTCTGCCCTTCTACAGGTGAGCTGTTGTTGGGCTGAAATTCCTTGGGGGAGTAGGGAGAAGTACATTGGGGTTCAGGACAGGACCAGGAAGAGCACTGGAATGCTCTTCCAAGGATCTCCAGAGCCAGGCTGGTTCTTCACTGGGAAGTTTGTGCTTACTGGTGTTTTCCAAAGTCTGGTGGTGGTGCCTGCACTACAGGGCTGTGCTCTGCTCCTCAGTAGCCTAGGAGAGAGGTGCCTTCCTGCCCCTTGTGTGTGTAGGGTGGTGGTCAAGGTTGAATTGTCCCTGAAAGGGAAGAACAGGAAAAGATTAACCCCTCTGGCCTGTCTGAGGTGGTTGAGGGAGGTGATGCTTCTACTGCAGTTACTGCCAGGATAGTCATTGGTGACTCTACAGGGTACCCTGAGTGTGAGGGTTAGACACCAAAACTTTATGGTGCAAAGCGTGGGAGTAAAGTCTGCTCTTGTAGAATGGAGGGTATTAAGGAAGCCTTCATCTGCACCTTTTCCTTCTGGGGTCTTAGTTCCTGCCCTCCAGCTGGTGAGCTACTGGTTTCCAAAGAGGTTGTCCGGCCTCACGTAGGACCCTGAGGAGCTCCCAGTGTAGATAGAGATCCCTGCCCAGTGTGGTCCATGGGTGGTGATGGGCCCCTAAGCCTTAGGGAGCCAGTGCTGTGGCTGGACCCTCTTTTCCAAAGAGGCTGCCAGGCAGTCCCAGCTGCTCCTGGCTGTTCTGATCCCGCAGGGGCATGTCCTGGCACAGGATATGTTACCAATAAAATTTAGTGGGGTTAAATATTACTCATGCAGGCAGCTCTGAGCTGGTGCCCTGTCCCTTGCAGAGCTGAGGGTGGAGCACAGAAGGGAGATGACTTTTGCTCACAAGCTGGGCTGAAAGACGTGCCCTTAGTCCTCATGTGCTGAGCCCTCTGCCCTCACTGGGAGGGGCTGGCTCGCTCATGTGGTGGGCTTATGGGTTATTCCCTGTAACAGTCACAGTTCTTCCTCCTGGTGGACTGATGTTGGCTGGAGGGCATCCTCCATGGCATGGGGATGGCCAGAGCTGTAGCAGCTCTATGGTGATCAGCCTTGAGGTAGGCAAGAAGTTGGAGGCTGTAACTAAACCAAGATCTTGTCACAAGAGGTTTAAACCTGAAGGACTCATCCTCTTGCAGCTCTGAGTTCAGCAAGGGGGAGAGGAGGTGGCCTGGCCTCTCAAAGAGCTGCTCAGAGGGCTGGCAGGAGGTGGTGAGAGGCTTGCCTGGCCTCGGGAACCCTTGGTAAGCCACTCCCAGCTGATGGCTGCTGCTCCTGGCACATCCATGCCTTGGTGATGCTCTGGGCAGGCACCAGGCTGCTGTAGGTGTGCCTGTAGCCTGACCCTGGCCCACTGGGGACTCTGGTTACTTGAAGATTGTCCCATTTGCCTTCCCTCCTTCCCACACTCTCTCAAATCCCTCCTTTGATGTCCCTAGTGAACTCCAGCCATGATGCCAGCGCAGGCTAGCCCCGAAGCTCAGAGCTGTCCCTGGAGATGGGACGCCCTAGTGATGCCTTATTGCAGCTAGTGGAGTGGCTGTACTACAGCTCCATTCCTAGAAGTGTTAAGCATGATGGCAGCCACATCTGGAAAGACTGGTAAGGTAACCATCTCTCCTCCAAGGTGCACTGTGGGATTTGCAAGCTTCTGCCCATCTCTGTAGCCCGTATCTCCTTGGCAACCGAGTGCATGGGCCTCACGCTACCCACCCACCAGAGCCTGGGGAATGAGATGCCAGGCCTTCTTTCTAACCCACATCTCCAACTTGGCAGCACATGACATGGCGCACACAGCATGGCACCATCTTACATCAGCTCCTCCCAGCTGCCCCAGGCTCGGCCAGGCCCTGCCGCTGGGAGGGGAGCAGCCGGGTTGAGCCGGGGCAGAGACCACCCTGCCACTCGGCCTGAAAGAAACCTGGTTTCTCCCCAGTCTTGACCCTTTGAGGGCAACCAGAAATACACCTTGACCTCACTCTTGGCACACGGTGGGGGAGGTGAGTGACGTGGTAGTGATAGCACACGACTAAATTTTAGTGGGCACCTTAGACAACAGCACTTGCCGGTCACTTTGTTCCAGAAACGCATACTGGGAGAGACCCTGCCTTTAATCATGGGTCTCATCTCACCGCTTTCCTCTCTAGTAATGGAAATGGAGCCAGTTCCTACCTGGAGCTTGGCTTCTCTCTTGCAACCTGAAATCACAGGCAGGACACAGGTTGTGTGAGCCATGATGGAGGGAATCGGCAGCCTTGGGAGAAGGGGGTGTGGTGTAGAGACTGGGAGCTTGGGAAGAGGGAAGGGCTGGGGACTGGTTGGTGTGGGGGATGGTTGATGTTTGACTGAAGGAAATGAGCTGGGTCAGTTCTCCCTGCAGTGGTTCTGAGCAGACTTTTTTCCTCTCTCTGTGGAAGTGATGATAAGAGAAGAAGCCACCAAACATGAGGGTCCGGGTCTGTCTTTGCACTTAGAAAACTGTGAGGTACAAGGATGTGCAGAGCTAGCCTCCTGGGAAGAGCTTGGCACAGGCATAGAGACAATGATACAGCTTGTCTTGTTCTGCTTGATCCTGGTAGACAAGTGCATCCATTGCTGGTAGGATGGAGTTGGGCTGCATTGTGTCTCAGGTGGATCTGCTGTTTTTGGGGTGCCTCTAAACCAGGCTGAGTGGGCAGCAGGGGATGCCAGGGCTATCCATGCTTCTAGAGCTGTTTTGCAGAGTTGCTTCCAGCTGTGGCAGCACCCATGAGGGCAGGACTCTGCTCTCAGCAGGATTTGCCATGGGAAGCAGAGGCTGGATGCAGGATTGGCTCATAAAAGTATGGCCCTGTGGTGTTACTGGGGACACAGCTGATTGGGTGCCTGGAGTCCCTGATAGGTGTTTCCAAGGCAGTCAGCCATGTCAAGGCTTGAGGGCATAGAGATGCCAGTCTTTTTGGGAGTGGGCTGCCCGAGGTTCCCTTGAAGCATCAACTGGAGACCTTGAGGAGCTAGCAGAGGTGGGTCTCTGGTTCTGGGACCTGTCCAGAGTGTTGGGTGGAGGGAGCAGTCCTGGAACCTAAGAGCCTGGAAGGACCTTGGGACTTCCTAGCACTGAGTTGAGGCTGATCCCATTGATGAAACCAGAGGTCCAAACCTCCTTTCTCTTTGCAGCTAAGCTGACAGACCCACCTTAGACTGGAGACAGTGATCAATTTTCTGTCCCTAATAACTTGTTGCCTCTTGGTGCTGTCATGCAGGGACTTCCCAGGATTATTTCTCTCTGGGTAAGCTCCATGCTTCCCAGAGATGTGAAGCCTCTTGTCCAAGATGTTCATGGTTGTGGTAACTTTCCAAACTCCAGTGACTTAGTGGTGGCACAGCTGACCAAGCAGCCTCAAGCCAGCAGTTCTCTCCTAGCCAGGAAAAAGCAGGCAGGAGACACTCTGAGCATCCTCCAAGCAGAGGAGGCTCCTGAGCAGCTGTCCTCGCTAAGTGGTGGGACTGATACGCCATCAGAAGAGACTTGGTGGCCAACAGTTGCTCTCTCTGGCTGGCTCAATCCAAAGAAAGCAACACAACTTGCTGTAGAAAGGGAAATGCTTGTTTGCTGCAGTCTGAGAGAGGAGTGTGCCTCCCTGAGCCATAGGGGTACAAGGCATTGGACTGATGGATGGGTGCATGCTTGTTAATGTTCCTAAGCAAGAGGATGAATCAATGCCCATTTTGTCCCACATGCTCTGGTGTGGGATGATGTGCTGATTGTCCAGCTCTCCCTCACCAGAGCTGCCTGGGGAGATGCATGTGCTCGATCCCACTGCATCTGGTTTTCCTGGAGGTGGGCTGAGCAGCTCTGGTCCCACACCTCATCCTGCACCCCCACCAGCCTCCTGAGGGGCCTTTGAGCAGGTGGCCTGGGTGCAGTGCCTGCTGCTGGGGCAGCAGTGTGTGTCCAGCACACACCAGTGGGTGAGGTGGTGCCTGTGTTGCCTGTCCTTGCCTGCCTGGGTCGCATTCCCAAAGGCTGCATTTCCAGAGGGACCAGAGCAGCTCTCATCAGCGGGGGCTGCCCAGGGCTCACACCCAGTGACCTGTGGTGCTGCCTGTGAAGTGCTCATGCCTTGCCAGGCTCAGGATCTCAGCAGCACCTATGAAGATGCTGCTCTGCACTTCAGCAGCTTGGCAGCAAGATGCAGCTCTTGGATGTGTTGTTGGATCCTACCAGCTCCTAGGAGCACAAGGAGTGCTTTGTCCCAGCCTGCACCAGGAGCCATTCTGGTCCGTGGGGACCATTCCAGCTTTAGAGATAGATCAGAGCTCCAAGAGTTGCTGGGGCTGGCTACAGACCTAGAGGTAACTAAAAAGCTGGTCCTCCAAGCCAAAGGTGGTCTGAGGAGGGACATGTGTACTTGGTTCTCACTTCCCCTCTTTGCTTCTAAAGGACTTGCTCTCCATGAGGATGATGGACAATTGGATGCTTAAATTCTGAGAGCAATTGGGAGAGACAAAGGATGTTTTGACAAAGAGAGTGAAGCTCTGATGGGCTGTTTCTCTGTCCCATTTATAATATCATTGTGATTTTTATGCAGCTGCTGGTGGTCTGCTGCAGAAAGGGAGAGGTTCCTGGCCTCTGGGAGGTGGCAGGCAGAGGCACACATTTTTCCTCTCCAGCTGTTTTCTGGGACAGATGTTGAAGGCAGCAGCATGAGGCTGCTGCAGTTGGCCAGCAGTGGCTGCCTCATCCCTGTGAGCAGGAGTCGTTTTGGTGGTGTGACCAGACTCCTTTCCAACTGTGACCTAATGCCTCTCCAGAAACAACTGTGCCTCTTCCAGTAAAAGCCTCTTGCTCTGCTTTCCTCACCCAGTGCTGAACATCTCCATTAGTTCTTAGCTTCCTCCTTGGCAGATGTAGTATTTTGAGGGGTGTGAAAACTGCCTTGGCAGGTGCCTAGAGAGTGTCCTTTGGGTTATCTGCTGGCTCTGATCCACTGCTTCCAGTGCTTTCTGCTGGCTCTGGGAACATCACTCCTGAGTTACTGCCTTATCCCATCAAGTCCTTAATCTTTCTGTAGGGTGAAAGACCTGGCAGGTCATTCCCTCACCCTGCCAACATCTCAGAGCCTTGGATTGTACCCAGGATTGTCACGTCTGTAGCAGCTCCTGCAGGACTCCAGGCTGAACCCCTCTGAGTACAGGGCTGGGCTAGTGGTCTGTGGGGCCATGGAGGGGTCAGACTGAGTGGGTTTGGTGTGTGAGCATTGTAGACCTGCAGGAGTCAGGGAGGGATGTTCCATTGCAGTCATGGTTTATTAGCACCAGAGCTATGAACAGTGTATGTTTTAAGAGAAAACCAGGACTTCTGTCCAAAGTGGAGGTGCTGAGGCTCTGCAGGTGGGCCAGAGGGTGCCTCTGAGGACAGGATGGAGGGTCACCAGGCTGGTCAGTGCTGGCTCATGTATGGCCTGGCTGTGCTGCTTGGCTGAGCCTGTGTGGGGTGGAGGTGGCTCTCAGGGTTAAGCATTTACAGCCTTGGGAACGAAGGGGGAGTTTCCTGTTACTGCTGGGCAGAAGGAAACTGCTTCCAGCTGTCAAGGGGAGGGGTGTGGAGTGGGAGACACTTGCCAGGGAGAACGGCTGCAGAGATGTGACTCTGCTGAGCAAGCACCTTCTAGTGACAGGGGTTGGGGGGAGCAAGAAACCCCTGTCCTCGCTCTGGCAGCTGCTGTGATGGCCCTGTAAGTTGTCGGTGATGCTGCTGCCCATTCCAAGCCTTCCTGGGTGGTGCCTTGTGCACAGTGAGAAGTGAAGACACACTCTGTGTGGCACTTTAGTCCTGGCACTAGAGGAGAGTCTTGGGAATGTCTCTGCCCTGGATTCCCACGGCTGGACTGGCTGGGATGCTGTCACATGAAGTGAAGTATGGGGCAAGCTGGGAGCTGATTTAGTGGCACCCACTTGTCTTGTGAAGGTGCCTGGAAAGAGTCCAGCAGATTATGGAATTGTGGAATGGTTCAAGTTGGAAGGGGCCTTAAACCAATCTCATTCCACACATATCCCATGTTCAGGGACATCTTCCACTATACCAGGTTGTTCCAAAGTCTTGACCAAACTGGCTTTGTTCTGAGCTTATGAGAGGCTCCTGTGAGGATTAAGCTTCTGCTGACTGGCAGGGCTTAGCCAGGCACTTGAAACCATCTCCTGGAGAGGGGCTCAAGGCCTGTAGTTCATGTAGTTGCAGATCCTGGCATTGCAGCAGTGCCAAGGTTGTGGCAGTTTGCTGCATGTCTCTGCACGTCTTTCAGAGAGGAGCATCTAGCAGGGCTTGTTTGGGTGAGGGGGTAGCTGTGCCAAGATGAATGGGACAAGGGGAATGGCCCACATGGGGCTCCAGAGGATTTTCTGCCGCTTTCCTCCCCATCTTCGAGCCAAGTCCATCATTGTGCTCGTTCCTAGAGCCCTGAAAGTGCTGAGGCTGTGCTTCTCTCCTGGCAGCTGGGGAGGGAGGAGCGAGCAGGGGGTGGCTGCTGTACTCCAGCAGCAGGACCAAGTTCCAGTTGCTGCTCCAGCTGCTGGATCTGTGCTCAGTCAAGTGGCACAGACTTGTCTCCCACTGCTCTCAGGCATAGAGATGCAGCTGATGGAGCCCAGCTGGACACTCTGGCCTTGCTGACCAAATGGGATCATCTGGATGTCTGAGGCTGTGGGGGCAGGATGTTGCCAGCTCACTATGTCTCCTAAGGGGCTGGAAAGTGTTTGTTCAGTTACTGCCCCTTATTTGCTTATTAGGTGCCCATCCAGCTGCTTCCTTGGCGAGGAGAAGGTCTGAGAAATAGATGTGGCAGCAAGCACCTGTCAGGGAAGCTTCCAAGTCTGGTTTGCAGCTCTGCCAAGTTGTTCCTATGGAGTCACTTCTGGCAGCAGGATTGGGGATTGGAAAACTCCATGGGCATCTCTTGTAGTGGATGAACCACATCTTTCCCCATACGTGTCCTGTAGAGATTGTCTGGTTTTAATGTGTGGTCTTGGGATGCCTCCTTTGCCTGGCTGAAGGTGGAGCTATTCAAGTAGTATTTGGAGCTCACCCTGGAGCCTCCTATCCCATGCTGGAGACATCGTTACTCCAAGGACCTTGCACACGTCTTGAAGGCGCTGAAGGTTTGTACTCTGGCTGAGGTAATCCTGGATCATGGACCTCTGCCGTGGCTTTCTTTTCCAGATGCGCTGGTATCCTCCCTCTGAAGCTACCCAGCAAGGATGGAAGTCTCGTCAGTTTTGTTAGTTCCTTAGTAAGTAATTAATTACTCTTGGAGTCAGGTCTTTGTCTTGCTCTTCCTTGGGCTCCTTGGACTCTTGGAGGGAGGAAGGGATGGGAGCTTGGGCACAGCCCCACACACCTACCCAAGGATGTGGTTGGCTTTCCTGGACAGGTGGTGGGAGCAGGGAGATCCCCCAGGCCCTGGGCTGAGGTGGGGGCTGTGGGAGACACTCAGGACACAGGTCCAGCTGGCCCCACTGACTGCACTCCTCTCCCACAGTGTCTCTTCTTGGCTTGTGTTCCTCCTCCCTGCCTCTCTGCAGAGGGATGTGCCAGGGACGATTGCTCTGACCCCTCTGGATTTGGTATGTGGCCAGCAGACAATGTGCCTGGCCCCACCACGCTGCCCCCAGGGCTGCCAGTGCCCCTTTCCCTGGACTGTGAAGCCATTGCAGCCATGGGCTGTGTGCTGCCTGCATCCCTCTCCATCCATCTGTCCCTCCCTCAAGCCATCCCCAGGACGTCCTCCCTGACTGAGCTTCTCCGTCTGCTGCACTGAAACCCAGCTAGGGGCTTGGTCCTGGGTTTCCCCGGGCGCTCCCTGCCCTGGGCGCAGCTCGGCTGAAGGAATCGAAAGGCAAAATGGGTTTTGCATGTTTTCTGGCATGAATTAAAACACTTAACTTGTGTCTGTGTGATGTAAGTTTGTTCTAGCGTTTGTGTAACCGTTAGCAACAGGTCTTGGCCCAACAGATTGATCCATCAAGGTTTTCCTCTTGCTTCGGTGAAGACTTGGCTTTGAGAAATACTAACTGTCCTTGTCTCACCCCTTCTTCCACCTCCACCCTCCCCAGGATGACCAGAAAATTTGAAAAATTTTTGGTTTTTTTTGGTTTTTTTTTTCTTTTTTTTTTTTTTTTGTTGGTTTTTTTTTTAGTATGATGCACTGGGTTTTTGTTCTCATCCATTCTGCTCGTTTTAAAGTCAGGGTTGTTATATTATTTTTTTCCTTCTTCAGACTTCTATATATAGAACAGCTGTAAAATATCTAACCTCTTTTTTTTCTCCCAAATTCTTCTGATTGGAGAGCATCCAGTCTTGCCAAATAATCAGCCATCCTTATGGGAATACCGAACAAAAAAAAGAAGTACGAGTATTTTTGTACCATGTGTAATAAGGAAATATTTATGCATCATAAAGAATTTCTTGTGTGTTTGTGTGCAATTAATTATTGTTATTATTAAAGAGAAATTGTAATCGTGTAAGATAAGTTAATGTTTAGTTAAAAGCTTGAAAAAGAAGGGTTGTCTTCTGTACCAATGATTCAGTCAGGCATAGTAAACAAGAAATTGTGCAATTTTTGTTTTTTGCATCTTATTGCTTGGTATTGAAGTGCTTTAAGTATTATCTGACCATGGCTGTCTCGGTTGTATTAAAAGATTTGAGAATAACTTGCTCTATAATTGCTGATCCTATGAGAATGTGAAACTGGATAATATATGAAATGCAACAACAACAAAAGAAAATATACCCAGAGGCTGCTGTGACTTTTTCTGTGGTCTTGGGTCTTTTCTTGTGGGAATGGTGTGGGATGCTTCAGGCCCAGCCTGGCCCCTCCCTGGTCCCATTTCCCGGGCTGGAAGGATGCAGGCGGGCTTGGGATGCAGCTGAGGAGGATGAGGCGCTGAGATCTTCCCTACCCTGCTGGGAAAAGGGCAAATCCTTGCCTGTAGGGGTGTGTGCTGGGGCCTTGGTGCTGTGGAGCTCTGCTGGAGGCCTCTGCAAGGGCAGCCCTGAGCTCTTTTTTTGGGTGTTTTGTTCTCCCTTCCTCGGGTCTGTGGAGGCTGAGGGCCTCTCCTCAATGCCAGCAGTGCAGGATATCTCCATAGAAAGCAAATGGTGCCTTTGCCTTACACCTGCCCAGCTCCTCTTCTGCTGCCTGTACTGCCCCAGCCTTTCCGTGGTGCTGTCTGTGCCCCCTGCAGCAGGGTGGGCACGGCAGTGCTGGCAGGGCAGGGCCGGGCTGGCTGTCCCGCTGCGAAGCTCCGTGCGGGGCCGGGCTCTCCCTGCTGTGCCCCAGGAGTCCCCAGGGCCCAGCGCCCTGACCCTGCCCCGGGGCTCTCCAGCTGCCTCCCACGCCGCTTGCCGCCCCAGGGAGCAGTGTTTTCCTCTCTGCGAGGGCAGTGCTGAGCGAAAGCAAGGAAAAAAAAATAGTAAAAGAAAAAAGGCAGGTCTAAAAATAGCCGTCCTGGCCCCCAGTGCCTGGGAATGGCCTCGTGCTGCTGCTGCGGGCAGTGACTCGCTGTGGGGCAGCTCTGCCAGCCCCTTCCCGTGGGATTCCTGCCCACACCCAGGCCCCTGCCTGCTCCCAGCTCCAGTGGGCCAGCCCCTGCCTGCTCCAGCCCCTGCCTGCTCCCAGCTCCAGTGGGCCAGCCCCTGCCTGCTCCCAGCCCCTGCCTGCTCCAGCCCCTGCCTGCTCCCAGCCCCTGCCTGCTCCCAGCCCCTGCCTGCTCCCAGCCCCTGCCTGCTCCCAGCCCCTGNTGCCTGCTCCAGCTCCTGCCTGCTCCCAGCTCCTGCCTGCTCCCAGCTCCAGTGGGCTGGCTCCTCCCTGCTCCTGCTCCAGCTCCTGCCTGCTCCAGCTCCAGTGGGCCAGCTCCTCCCTGCTCCCAGCTCCTGCCTGCTCCCAGCTCCAGTGGGCCGGCTCCTGCCTGCTCCTGCTCCAGCTCCTGCCTGCTCCAGCTCCTGGCCCCTGCCTGCTCCCAGCTCCAGTGGGCCAGCCTCTGCCTGCTCCTGCTCCCAGCTCCTGCCTGCTCCCAGCTCCAGTGGGCCAGTTCCTGCCTCCTCCAGCTCCTGCCTGCTCCAGCTCTCACCGCACTCCAGGCTCCTGCCTGCTCCCGGATTCTGCCTGCTCCCAGCTCCAGTAGGCCGGCTCCTCCCTGCTGCCTCCGTCTGCATCCCGCTCACCTGAGCGGAAACATGGCGGCGAGCAGTGATGGGAGCGTGCAAGGCTTTAAACTATAGAGCAGAATAATTTCCGTGTTCGTGTTTTGTTGTTGTTTGGTTTGTTTAGTTGGTTTTGGCGGGTTCTTTTTTTTTTTTTTTTTTTTTTTTNCACATGCATTAACATGGCCAGGCCATGAATTATTTACACCCGGCTCTACTAAGCTTTTACTCTGGGACCCGCTCGCCTCGGAGCTAAAGTAGGTCACGTCTGCTCCGAGGGTCCCCGGGCGGCCCTTCCTGGCCGGAGCGAGGCGTGCGGACACACGTGTGCCATGGCCCAGCCGCGTGTGCCCTGCCCCGGCTGCTCCCGACGGGGTCCTGCTCAAAGGGACGCTTTGGGAGGTGATCTGGGGATGCGGAATGCCCCCAGAATATCTACATCACCAGACAGGATGAAGCTCTCTAGGTGCAGGGAAGCTCTGGGTGGGGCGCGAGCTGTTGGCATCACCAGGGAAAGGGTGCAGGTCCAGGGCTGGTCCTGTGCAGCCTGGGCATGTCGGCTAATAGCCAAAGGACAAACCTACCAGGGAATAGAGAAGATGATACTGAGGCTGGAAAAAATATCAATAAGGGGAAAAGGCTGCTATTGTCATGCTTTTCTTTTACACTTTACTGGAAACTCCTCCTCTTTTACTTGTTTAGAAGGTGGGACAAAAAATAAATCTCGAGCTTTTGGGTTCTTTTCTCCTGAACGTGCTGTACTCTGCCATAGTATGTGGGCACTGAGACAACACAGTGGGAATAGAAACTCCAGCTGTTGTGATGCAAAGGGACCTCTTGGCATGGCTGTACTGGGTAAGGTGCTCCCATTGGGGGTGATGAGACACACAACCAGCTGGGGGGGGCACATCCAAAACCCTGTCCCTGCTGCAGCCAGAGAGGCAGGAAGGGATTCAGGTCATCTCACACCAGCATTCATCCACCGATGTGCTGATCGCAGGAGCTCCTGTCTCTTAGTCAGAGGCATCTCACGGTGCTGATGCTCCCCTCATGTCCCACACACCTTTGCTGATAGTTAAGGGTCCCCAGATGCAGCTCAGTCCCTTTCACCCATTTCTTTGGGAAATGCGATGAAGAACAATTCAAAGGCTTTTGTAAAGGATCAAACCCCAGCAATTCTCATCTGCTCATCTGTGCCAGCACTGCTGCCACCGTCCCCTTTCCTGTCCTTTCTCAGGCCAAAGCCTATCATGGCTAGAGATCATTTTGAACATTACTGATGACCTGCCTGTTGTTTGCCCATCAGGCAGAGAACAATGGCCAGACTGTAAGGAAATGTCTGAGAGCCCCAGCTCCACTCTGCAGCAGGATTTAGCAGCTACTGCTCCCTGTTGATTTCCATGAATCATAGAATCACAGAATTTTTAAGGCTGGAAAAGCCCTCTAAGACTGTGGAGTGCATCCATTCCCCAGTACTGCCAAGTCCACCACTAAACCAACATTCCCAAGCACTACACCTTTGAACAGTTCCAGGAATGGTGACTCTACTACTGCACTGGGCAGCCCCTTACAATGCCTGATCACCCCTTCAGAGAACAAATTTTAACCAACACTCAACCTAAACTTCCCCTGGCATAACTTGGGGCCTTTTCCTCTCATCCTGTCCATTGCTCCCTGGAAGCAGAGCCCAACTTTTCCCCTAGCTGCCCCTTCCTGTCAGGGAGTTGTGAAGACCCAGAAGATCCCCCCCAAGCCTCCTTTTCTCCAGGCTGAGCCCTCCTTCCCTCCCCGCCACTCCCGCAGCTGCTTCTGGTGCTGCAGCCCCTTCCCCAGCTCCATTCCCTTCTCTGGTCACACTCCAGCCCCTCAATGTCATGAGGGGCCCAAAGCTGAGCACAGGATTTGAGCTGTGGCAAGAAGCTGCATCTCATGCAATGTTGCTGGGATTCCCCAGGCAAATATATGTTGTCCACCCCTGTGTGGGTGAGGAGCAGGTCTCCTGTGGTCAGGGAGCATCACATGTCTATGCGGCCCCAGCCCATGGCATGTGGCCAGATAAAATGACTGGCCAAGATGTATAATGATGGATGAACTCAGCAGCACCTCTGGAAGAGGTGGGTTGGGCTGGCAGGTGTACAAGCAGGCTCAGCCAGGCCTGAAATATCACCAGGAGGGCAGGAAGAGGTAGGGAGTGATGGACACCAAGCAGGGAGGAGACAATGCTCTGGCTGCCTCAGGATTCCTTATTGTATTATGACCCCTCTCAGGAGTTTTGCTTGGATATCACCATACTCTCACAGTTCCAAAAATACCTCTGCTGTCCCTCTGCCAAATATCTACTTGTTCAATTATTCCCCAACCCAGCAACAAGTCTGTAGAGACCTGGAATTGGTATCCCAATACCCTGTGGAATGACACAGGTGATAAAACAACGGGTGCCACAGAGATCATGTAACAAAATACACCCCAAAAATAACTGTTGGGGAAAGGTGAGGGGGAACAGATCCCACCTCCAAAGTGATGACATCTCAGAGAGGCCTTGGGACTCAAGATCTTGCTTTGATGGGATCCTGAGGGTTATTAATTACAGGAAGTAATTCCATCTCGATGCAAAAAATACATGGTATCGGGTCAGTTCTACAAAGAACAAAAGCTGCTCTGAGCCAGTCAGGCCTTAACGGTGTTGTTGTTTGGGATAGTGTGGTGAGAAATGCGCTCCCGGTCTGCTCTGTCACGACATGTACAGTTTAGCAGGAAAGCCAGGAGGTGGCATCCGAGACCTGAGCACAGGAAACCATAACACTCTCCAGCAGCAGTTTGCAGCTCGGGAGAGTGGAGGAAACCTGCGTGCATTCTGTCTTCTCCTTGGTATGGGGAGAGCTGAGGTGCTTCAGGCAAAGAAGCACTATATTAAGTTAATGGAGGATTTTTTTTTTTTTTAATTTTTTTTTTTTTGTCAGCTATCAAAAATACACCGAATTTGAGCTGGAATGGGATGGGATGGGGGGTGTTGCTGAGGTGGGACTATGGCCACTCAGGCTGGTCCTGGCTTGTTCCAGCTGAGTCTGGGAATCCCCTGAGGCTGTCCCTCTTCTGCGTGCCTCTCCCATGCATAGCTCCTGGTATTACTCATTTAACTCAAAAAAGAAGAAGTGTGATGCCTTCTGGGATGACACAGCCATGACATACTCCACTCTCTATACATATGGGGAGTGGGAGCCATCCCTGTGGGGCACTGGGCAACCTGTGCAGCTCCTTTGGTGAGTGAGCCTGAGATGGGCAGGAACACCACTGTCACCCTTTGGTGTGTTGGGACAGACAGCAGATGGCACTGGGAAGCTAGAACGGGACAAGCTGGGATGCCTGCAGGGAGAAGGAGCCACTGCTGCACTTGCAGGTCTCAGCCCAGCACAGGCAGGAACCAAGAAGAGTCAGCTGCAGCCACCCTTGGGACAGGGGAACACCAGCTCCTGATAAAAACCTGGAAGGATCCCTAAATACGTCCAAAATGTCCTGTTCTCTTGGTCTGGGGTGCTCAGATCGGGAGAAATCCCAGCTTTTCACCTGGGCTGGAGTCTCTAGAGTGTTTGTCCTGCTATGGGAAGCCAGAGCTCTCCCATTCCCTGCATGTCCCATGCTCCCTAGGCATGGCAGAGCATGCCTCATCTCCTGGGCTTCATCAGGTCAGATTCAGCTGGTGGATTTCATCCATTGGGCATCATCCCTGGGCTTTGTCCATTTGGCTTCACCTGCTGGGCTTAATTGTGGCTGACACATTCCTTTCATGCTCCTCTGGGTGCCAGGAGTGAGCCTGACCTCCTGAATCTCTCCTGGGTTCCAAGTCTCCATGCTGCTTAGCCCGGACAGGAGTTCCAGCAGGCAAAGGGAGAATAACAGCTTGTGCCAGCATGTTAAAACCAATGGAGCAATTGGTTAAAGCCAATTGCTGCCACTGGCAGCAATTACTGGCTGTCAGGGCAGGCTGGTCCCACCACTAATGTGTTTCCATCACTTCCCTCAGCCCTTTGTCCTCTTGCTGTCCTTGGCATCAATGCTGAGGGCTGGGCTGGTTGCTCAGGGCTCTATGTGTGACAACATGCTCCCCCTCATGGGACATCTACAAGTGCTCTTTCTCTCTCTGGTGGCAAAGACAGCAAGACCTAGCCACCCTCAACAGGAGTCACTCAGAATGTGCTGGAGTTTCCCAGGGATCTGTCGCCCTTAAGGATCATGAGCAAGGTTTTGGCAGAGGAGCCTGATCCTTGCAAATGTCTAGGAAAGGCTGTCAGCTGCTTTCTGTCCACAGCGTTCCTGGTGTCGGCCTGAGCTGGATCATTCTTCCCCCAGTAAGAAGCGTTGTGGCTGCCCAGCTTCAGATGTCTGCCACCTCCTCCCTGCCAGGGGTTGGTTCATGCCTGCCAATACCCCCAGGACCGGTGGGTGACCCTGTGTGGCATTTCCAAAGGTGTCTGCTGGTGCAGGTGGAGGCCAACTAACTCCCAGCACCTTTCCCTGGGATCAAGGCAGTCACAGTCTGAGCCTTCAGTGTCACAGCAGGGCCTCTGATGGGGTGAGAAACATCTGATAACACCCCTCACATCACAGAAGCCTCCTGTAGATTCTCCAGCCCTCCTGACAGACCTGCAGCTATACATCTGCTTCCCAAATGCCACCTGGATATAATGAGGAAATATGGGGAGAGTTTGGAGCACGAGGAGCAGCTGAAGGAGCTGGAGGGGCTCAGCCTGGAGAAAAGGAGGCTCAGGAGGGATCTTCTGGCTTTCCACAACTCCCTGACAGGAAGGGGTAGCCAGGTGGGGATCAATCTCTGCTTCCATGGAACAAGGGGACAGGATGAGAGGAAATGGCCTCAAGTCACACCAGGGGAGGCTTAGATTGGATATTAGGGGAAAATTCTTCATTGAAAGGATGGTCAAGCACAGGGACAGGATGCTCAGGGCAGTAGTGGAGTCACCATCCCTGGAAATGTTCAAGAATTTTGTGGATTAGGCTCTTGGGGATATGGTTTAGTGATGAGCTCAGGAATGTTGAGGGAACAGTTAGACTGGATCATCTCAGAGGCCTTTCCCAGCCTAAACAATTCCATAATTCTGTGAATCCTGTTCCAGCCTTGCTTTTGTGCCCCAAGCACATTAAATGCTGATGAGGACCAAATGGGGTAAAACTTGATTAATTAAATGCCCCTATTTTAGGTTGCCTCTCTGGTGTAGCACATTGATATGGACTGGGAATTAGCAAGGAAATAATGTTTTTCCATGGAAATTGATGCTTGTGCGTAGTTGCCTCTTTAGGGGCAATTTTTGGGAATTGGAGAGAAAATTTTCTCATGTGGATCAGCCTGGCTGTGCCAGTATCCTCCTGAAACACAGTAACTGGATTTTAACAGACCATTTTGACATGGGCCTACTTCCTTAATATTTACCAAGGAAAGGTTTACCTGGAAATCCAAGGGACCACTGTGCCTGTTGTCTTGGTTTATTTTCTAAAAAAACCCCAAAACCCAAAAATGCAGGGGGAAAATGAAAGAGGGGGGAGGGGGAAAGAAGATAAAGAAGATAAAAGAAAAAAAGTAAATTATGAAGAATTTGTCCTTGCCACAGATCAGAAAATGCCAGAGCATCTCTTGGGATGATATGCTGAGTTCCAGTGATGGATTTGGCTTTATTAAACAGACATAGAAAGCCTATATCCAATATATGTAAAAAAAATGTGGTGAATGTGGAACCTCAAATACTATGTGAGTATTTAATGGGTGGAATGGGAAATGGGAGGAATTCCAGTTGGATACAAGGGAAAAAAATTACATTGAGAACAGCAGAGTGACTGGACAGGGTATGGAGCAGCGGTGAGGGCTTCTCTTTGTCCTTGGAGACCTCAAGAATTGCCTCCAACTTGATCTTTTCTTGTTTCTTGCAATTTAGGGGACATTGTATGGGAGAGGGATAACTCTGACAAAACTGGTCTCTCAGACCACAGTCAGTAGTAATTTATCACTSAATAAATGAGGATGAGCAGATACTTTTTCTTTTAAAAAAGTTTCTAGCCAGAATGAAAATTATCTAYTGTTTTAGGGAYTAAATATATGGCACTGAATGCAGACAATGTTTTCCAGAAGGTTTAAACCTTTCTAGAGTGTTCAAGCACTTCTTGGTGTTCTCTTCATGCCTGCCCTTAAATAAAAGCATAATATAAAACAAAACTGAAAGATAACTTCTTTTTAATCTGTTTGTATTCTTAAAAGGATTATTACAAACAGACACACAAATCCCAAGCCAGTAAGTACACCTTGGGTTTCTAAAGAAAATATGTTGTGGTGAAGATAAAGGTGATCTCCCAGGAGTGTGTGTTTGTGTATGGGATCAGAGCAAAGTTGCCATGTGCAGAAGGTTCTTGAGATAGTGAAAGCAAATGCTGGTGGCACTCACAGAAGGTGCTTTGGCATGAGCACTGAAAAAACAAAAGGTTTTCTTCATGTTTTTCTCAGTGGAAACAATCAGAAGTATGGGCTTTTCCTTTCTGGGCAAAGTTTTAGGCATGAACGTCAGACCTTGCTGCTTCAAGGATGGAGAGGGATTGATCACAGCCAACATCAGGATGAGAAAGGGGAGAGTTGGGCAGAGCTGTTCAGGTTTAAAATATCCCTGAGCCACCACATGGAATGCTTTGTGCAGTGGACTGTGGAAAGTAGTATTTTTGCAACTACTTCCATTTCATTTCATGCCTCTTCCTCCGAGCATAGCCCTGCATGAATGAGGCAGGATGCAAGGCAGCATTTTGGGACAGTGCCAGAAGAAAAGCCAAATGGTGGAGTACTGCTAGGAGTAGTGAGGAACAGCATCTCCAGAGCCTGTGATGAAAGAGAATGCAAGGACAGGAGATATCTCCTCCCTGAGATAAAGGAGCAGTAATGGACACCTTCCCTTGGACAAGCTGTTCCACAAAACCAGAAAGAACAGAAGACTTGGCTGGAGTGAATCAGCTCCATGTTTGCCTAGCAAACCATGTGGGGCCCGAGTTGTGCCCAGTAACAGCTCTCAAGGGTTGACACTCCTTGCTAATGCCAACTAGTGTCAAGAAAGCATTCAACAGTCTTTGTTTTGTACTTAGAGAGCTGTGCCTTGAGGTGCCCTGACTTGCCCACAGAAATCCCACTGCTGCTCAAAGCAGAGCTTTTGGGTAAACACAAGCAAACCTAACCTGCTCAGGGGAAGTTCTGGGGCTAGAGGGACACATGTCCAGAGAGTGCACACCTTCCTTACCTTCCACTCCCATAGATTTTGGATGGACTTACATATCCCTTCTCTCTGTCACTTGCGTCACACTCTTTTATTCCCTTTCTAGGATCTCCTGCTACAGTGATATTTCTGGTCACTCTTGAAAGGTGTAATAAAGATGTAAACTCTTCGTGGGGGAAACAGGTCAGCTGGTTTAGATAATTTTGAAAATATTCCTCTAGGGAAGAGCAAATATGGGCTTTACATCAGCACTGATACTTATTTGACTAAGGCCTATAGGAGCAGAGCTTGAGCTGAATGCCTTGTTCTGGTGATTTGGACCAACAAGTCGATCATTGAATCACAGAATCATGGAATATCCTGAGTTCAAAGGGATCCAGTCCAACTCCTTGCCCTGCACAGGACAACCCAAGAATCACCTCATGCATCTGAGATTATTGTCTAAATGCTTCTGGTGACAGTCCACAATGTGCAGCCCGTGAGCCTGGGAAACTGGAACAGTGCTTGACTCTCATGGAGGCTGGAGATGAAGTTGCCAGAGGAATTCTAGCAGTGTCTGTAACATCAGTAAAATTGTACTTCAAAGAGAAGGGGATCAGAGCAGGCAGGTGGGAGCACAGCAACACCACTAAGAGAACAATGCTGGTGCATGAACATGGAAAGGTGAGATTTATCTGCTCTTGGGGTGGCAATGTCAGAGCAAGGAAGGAAGTAGTTTAGGAGGCTTTAAAATAGATTTCCAATAAGTCCTTGCTGATTGTAAAGCAGTTTTAAAACTGCAGGTACCTGGGAGAAGAGACAAGTGCTGTTTGTGGGCACACAGAGCAGGAGTTAGTCACAAAGAAAGGCAGAGATTCTGTGGGTTATGGCCTTGACCCTGATGGTATGAGGTATCATGCCTTATCAGCAGGCATAAGAAGTGAGATCAGGGGTGGACAAGGAAGTAAGGGCTGAGGATGTCTTCTGTGGAAACTGCAAATCTGAGTATGCAAACAACTCCATGTTTAGTAAATACTCGACTGATGTAGTCATGGCATTTATAGAAGAGGTGGAGGAAGCAGTGGCATGTCATGAGAGAGTGGGAAAATCTTGACCCAGAACAGAACAATAATGCAAAAACTTACAACCAGCAACCACAAAGGCTTCCAGAGCCTTCTTCTCCCATTGGATTGATTATTATTTCAGAATCTAATTGGAGCTATTTCATAGGATTAATGAACTTCATCCTAATCTAGGTTGGGTGGTAGATCACTGTCTTACACAATTCTACCACTCAAGGTCCTTTGGTTCAGAGGGGAGATAAGACTGTCACAGAATGGTGGCTTTACAGCTGAGGCACAGTTATCACAGTTAGTATTGTAAAAACGAATTGACTTATTTTTCCAACTCTGTCAAAGGTGATGGTAGATCTTGAACAGGTACCTTAGAATTGTCTGTATTAGTTCAGGAGCAAACACTTCGATGCAGTTGGTCAGAAATAGAATTGTGATGTTGGGATGTGGAATAAGCTCCAAGAGCGATCCTGTTGAGGGTGACATCTCCAAGGCAAACACAAGAATCCTTCATAAGGAAACTAAGGGAAGGAGAATAGGAGCATCTGCCTCCAACGTGAGTCCTGCTTGATCTGCGTGTGGAGATGGAGAGTTCATACAGATGGAGAGGTTTAGCTCTGGCTACAGAGAATTCAGCCCTTTAGTTGCCTTTTGGAGAGGCTTAACCTGACATCTGATCTTACAGCAGCTATTTGGCCACTCCACACAGGGTCCCCAGGACAACATCACCCTGAGGCTCCCCTGGCTGTGTGACAGCTGAAGGATCACTGCAGGGATCCCTGGGTTCCAAGAATTGTCCTCCCCCTCCATTGGGATTGGTGGGTGTGTGACCTGCAATGCTGCTCTTTATTTTGGGGAGTTCATCCTCCAAGACATAGGGATGCATCTCCCCAGGTCGTGTCCCACCTTTCCTCACTGAGTTAGTTCCGAGGTGTTTTATAGTTTGCACACAAGGAAAATGCACACTGAGTTTGACTGCTGCAAGTGAACTGAGTTATTTTCATGTCAACAAAGCACCCACCTCCTTACCCAGTGAGGCCACAATGATCCTGATCATAGACTAAACAGGTAAACAGGTAAACATTTGGTGGCATTAATGCAAAGTGAAATGGCTCCGGTAATAAGGATTGTTGTGCGAGGTCACACCATAGCTATGACATAATCCCACAGCACTGCTCTTGTGTTCCTGGGGGAACGTGAATGGCTGCCTCACCAGTGAAAGCTGGACACCCACACACCTAGGTGAAAGAGAAATTAATTAGGACTAAGTCCTAAGTGTGTTTTGACTTTGGGTGGCAGTCAAAAGGGCTTATCAGGCAATGCTGAAGGCAAACGAAGAGAAATGGACCATCACAAGGTCTTCAAAACATCTTTTAGAGGATCTTGGAGGGATTTGTGGTGCCTGGTGAAGTTCTTGTCCTGAAGGAAGAGCAGGCCCAGCAGGCACAGGCAGTAAAATATGGCAGAGAAAACATGGAAGTGTGAAGTGAATCTGATTCAGAAAGGAAGCTGGAAAGAGAAGGGAGGAAAACGGAAGGCAAAGTGCTGACAATCCCAGCAGGGATGAGCAGAAGAGCTGAAGGAACCAGTTTTCCCACCCCAACAAAACGTCACTTTTTGCCCAAAGGCTGGGAAGGAACTGGTGTTAGAACCCAAAGGACTTTTATCATAGCAGGAGCCCTGAGTCCTAGGGAAGCTCCCAGTCCATGCCTCCAGCATTTTTTTTCCAATTTAGGGAGCCCAGGCATCAGTCTGTGCTGTGCTTGTAGAGCTGCAGGATTTCATGGTCAATCCCGTGCAGATAATTTGTGTGGCGAGTCAAGTCTGGAGGTAAATACACCCTAAAAAGGAAAGGCACAAGCAAGTGCCTTGAGCAAACAAGCATATCCAGGAAGAAACAGCTTTTGCACACCTTTCCGTAAAATGCAAATACTCCTTCTTCCATGGATGTGGAAGAAATAATGCTGCTGTGTAAACACTAAGGTATTTTATCACAACCTCTTGTGAACTTGTTCCCCTTTCCTCAGAATAACCACAGTGATGATGCTGACACTCACTCCAAAAAATGTTCCAGGGAATGACCCTGACAGTGAAAAGAAAATTCATCAGTCTTCATGTGCCTGGGAGGTGAAACATTTTTAGGGAAACTAAATTCATAAATATATCTATTCATACAAGGAGGAAGACAAAATAACATTAGAAACAGGTCATTTTTTAGCTGGTTCTGACAATTTTACATGATAAATCCTGTATATTTTCTATTTCTCTGGGGAAGTCAAGCTTGGAAAGCTTTCAGCTACAGAATGTTCTTAGAATGCTCTTCCCTCTGGTGACCTATGACAGGACCCGAGGGAACAGCTGGAGCTGTGTCAGGGGAGGGTTATGTTTGATATGAGGAAAAGGTTCTCCCCCAGAGGGTGGTCGGGCACTGAACAGGCTCCCCAGGAACGGTCACAGCCCCAAGGCTGCCAGAGCTTCGGGAGCATTTGGACAATTCTCTCAAGCATAGTGTGGGATTGTTGGGGTGTCCTGTGCAAGTTCTTGCAGGTACCTTGAACCCAGGATATTCCGTGATTCCATGATTCAATAACAGTGGAGGGGATAATCTATTTGAGATGTTTGTCAGCTCCATTTGAGCAGAAAACTTCCTTTCCCCAAAATCCAGAATCCATGAAGTCTCATTTTTTTCCCCCAAAAAAGCTATTTCTGCAGCCGAGATAACCACATTCCAATTGTGTCATGTCCACACAAGTTCACAGACCACATGTAATGAATTTTAGTCAAAGTGCAGGGTGCAGTGTTGTCACCAGCATGGCCTGGAGCTGGAGCTGAGGCTGGGATTGGAAATGGTGGCTGGGACTAGAGCTGGGGTTGGGACTGGAGATGGGACTGGGGCTGGAAGCAGCACCTGGAGCAGAGGTGGGACTGGAACTGGAGCAGGGGCAGGAGATCAGGCTGGAATTGGAGCTGGAGCCAGGAACTGGAGCCAGGGAGTGGAGTGGACGGGAGTGGTGTGAGGCTGAGTGAGAAATAAAACAGTACTACAGAATTAAAAAAAAAAAAAGAAAAAAGTTTAATAGGAAATAAAATAAGTTATAAAAGTCCAGCACTGGGGTGCTCCTGGCAAACAGCCACCAAATAACATACCAGTAATCCCTATAGTGTTATCTTTATACTGTTACATTACTGAGGTACCTGCATATTCATAAGAGTCCATGCATTCATAATTTTAGCATTTTTGTGAACTGTTTGATGTTATGGGAATTCTTCTGTTTGGTTTCTTCATACTCTGGCTTATCTGCATGATGTCCTGTGTGTCAAGTTAATATATTTTATTCCTCCTTGTGTCTCTGTCCTGTTGTTTTACGTCCTCTGATAAGGATGTCGTCTTTAAATTTAACATGGTATTTTCTAATTGTCCTCTGGTGCTCTGGTTTGTGTCATCGTTATCACTTGGAGAATTCAGTCAGGGGAGAAGGGGGGGCAACATTATTGCCTTACACCATTTGTTTTGGTTACATAGAGGAATTTAACACCCAGAGTTTAGTTAAGGGCTATAACAGTGTATATTCACCACACTAGTATTTCTATAAGCTATGCAATACATATTTAAACTGACAGATTATGTTATACTAACAAACAGCTAAATAAAGGTATACATAATACTATATTTAAACACTTATGATCAATGCAGAAACTAATATATAAATGTGAAAACCAATTTCATATTGCAGTCCTTTTTTTAACAGCTGTAACTGGACCAGGACCCAGGGCTGGAGCAGGCACTGGAGCTGGTGCTGGACCCAGCATTTGAAGCTGGAGCTGGGATTAGAGCCTGGAGCTGTGGCTGCAGCTGGAGCAGGGGCTGAGGCCTGGAATTGGAGCTGGGACTGAAGGTGGGGATGGAACTGGAGCAGGGGCTGAGGCCTGGAGCTGCAGCGGGAGCTGGGCCTGGCGCTGGGGTCGGGCTGGAGCCGTGCCCGGCCCGGCCGTGCCCGCTCGGTGCCGGGGGCGGTGCCGGGCCCACGGCGGGCGGGGGCCGTAGGGAGGGCGCCCCCCCCAGCAGCGACCCTTGAACCCGGGGCCATCCCGAATAAGCCATGGCGGCGCCGGGGCAGAACGTGGCCGTGGTGGTGCACCGAGCCGGGGACCTGCGCCTGGTACGGCCGGGAGGAGCCGGGGCCGGGCGGGGGCGGCGGGGCCGCGCTCGGAGGACGGGGGGGAGGCAGCGGCTCCTGCGGGCCTTGGGCCGAGCCTGCGGCACCAGGGAGGGGAGTGAGGCACCCCCGGCTCCGGGTGAGCCTGAACCGGCCCCAGCTGCCAGCGGGGCGACCTGGGGAGCGCGGGGACCCAAATTGGGGGTGTCCCGTGGCTGGAACCCTCCCATCCCCTCCCTGAGAGAAGCCGGTGGCCGCTTCGGGCTCTGCACAGCCTAACGGGGAACGACCCGACCAGGAAAACAAAATAAAAAAATTCACCAGCCCTCGTGTGCCTGGGAGGTGTAACATTTTTCAAGGGAAATAAATTCATAGATACACTCATTCAAGGAAGCAGAAGGATGTAACAGTATCAGCAGCATGGTCTATTTTTAGCCGGTTCTTGCAATTTTGTGTGTCATATTTTGTGTGTATATTTATTGTTTTGCCAATCTTGGAAAGGTTTCAGCTGCAGAATACTCTTAGGGGACACGGGAGAGGATAATCTTGAGATCTTTGCCAAGAGCCTTTATCCCTGAAACCCAGAACCCCCAAAAAACTTCCCCCCACCCTGACTCCCCTCCTCGCATCCTCAGAGCTGAGCCAGGCCCTTCCAGAGAGCAGGGGTGGAAGCTGGCTGTTGCTTCTTTGGGCTCTCAGAGCCAGGTGAGCAGCAGGACAGAGGGTTTAGGAGGAGCAGGTGCTAAGGACCCTCCTGGACAGCGGGAGCTTTTATTTTGTACTTGTTTAGTACTTCAGGTTCATTTTTCTTCTCTGGCTGCTAATGCTCTGTTTTTTCTGGGTGCTGAATCACTATGATTCTGCTGGAGAGCCATGTTTTCCAGTCTGGCGAGTGCCCAAAGAGGGGAAGGAAGATTTCCATGGGCAGACATTGGCAGGCAGTTTTCTGTACACAGAGTCCTGGCAGGGGGGTCTCGGGAACACACAGACTTTAGATATGTGCCTTGCTTAGGGAATGATTACCAGGAAAGAGGTTGATTTTTTACTATTCCTGCCCAGCTAAAGTGACACATGCCAAAGCCTGAGCGGTGCCATGTAGGTGGCTCCTGGTGGCTCCCAGGTGTCTCTCAGGCTCTATGGACACTATTTCACTTTCCCTATAATCACATGTAGCCTCATTACCAAAATAAATCAAAATGGGTTCAAGAACACGTTTCCAAACCCCTGTGATTTAAGAAAGGTGTCTGAGACTGGTGAAGGTGGACACTGGCTCCATCACATCTGTGTTGCTGGTCTCTAAACTGGCTTACACCCAGACGTGTGAGTTTTCCTTGGATGTTTGTACTGCTGGAGACCTTAGAGCTGGTCACCAGTGCCCTCCTTCCTCAATGGCAACACCTTGTGTGATCCTTCTGAGCTTCCCTGAAGGTTCTTTCCACGTTATGGGTGGTGCTCTTTGTATTGACCCACTGGTCATAGGAGTAGTCTCAGCAGTGAACTCTGAACTTGTTATCTGTTATTGATACCCAAAGCTGGGTGAAGCCATCTTCCCGTAATTCCCACACCCTTCTTAATTTTTGGACACGTTTCCTGTGGGCAGAGTTGCTGTGATGCCTGTGCTGCGTGAAAATGTGTTTGCTTTGTTTTGTTGACTCTCCTCTTGTCCTTAAGTAGGTGCATAGACTCCTCTTTGCTGTCTGTTTATGATTTATTTGTTTTATATTTGTACCATGGCCTCTCTTCTCACATCTCCTTTCACAGAAAATATTTGCTGTGTTTACTTTACCAGTTGCCATTTCTGAGCTTCTCAGTGAACAACAGACAACAAGCACAATTTGTGTCTTTGGTGTTCTCCACTTTGGTCACTCCTATTTTCTCCAAATCAGGCTGGAGAATTCACTTCCCACCAAGATGTCTAGGTTTTCTGGGCACAGTTATTATTGCCAGAAAAAAAAAGGGCTGGGGTTTTTTTTCCACACACACATTTTCAACTAGAAGTTGGCTTTATCTCTCACTGGGGACTTTCTGTTCAGTCTGAGGTGGTCTGTTACCTCTGGTGTGTCACCAGATCCTGTGCTTATTGCGTTTTCTATAGAAGAGGTTACATCTAGATTGACCTCTTTTAGAAATAATGCTCTGGGCTGTATTCTTAGTGTAAAAAATCAAATTCCCCACACAGAAAAATTGCAAATACAGGTCTGAACATGGAAAATTTCAGTTGGTTGAGTCATATGAGAACGTGTTTCCAGAATTTGTCTTTCCATGATGTTTAGAATGCTGAGTTACAAAATAGGAGTTGAGAAATATGCTGGGATTTAGATAGTTAAAATGCAGAACAGTGCTTCTCAAAGTCTGAGCAGCAAACAAACTTTTAAGAGTTTATTGTTGGCACTACTCTGGGGGGCTTTTCTTAGAGACATAATCCTCAGGGTGGGTGTTGTATTGTCCTGATGTTGTAAAACCCAGCAAAATTAGTCCTTTGGCTTTTGAAGCAGCTGAGGGAGCTTGGTGAAGGCAAAAGCCCTGCAGACCTTTTGGGTGGAAGGGTAATATGGGCCACTTTTCTAACTTTGGTTTCGTCATTCATCCCATAAAGAGGTGCCATGGCAAATACAAGAGAATGTGCATGTAGGCATTAATAGTTATAAATCATTATATATATTATGTATAAATTACTATGTATAAATATTATATGTAAATTATGTATTACTGGCACAAGTTGGTGAGGCCTGGCACAGGTTGCTCAGAGAAGCTGTGGCTGCCCCATCCTGGGAAGTGTTCAAGGATGTGTCTTGGAGCAACCTGGTCTAGCAGAAGGTATCCCTGACAGTGTAGAATGAGATGAGCTTTAAGATCCTTTCCAACCCAAACCATTCTGTGATTTTGTTATTCTGTGACTATGTAGTAAAAAAGTTTTGTATTATTTAAAATAATAATAAAAGCACTGCAATATTAAGGCTTTATAGAACAGGTGGTTCAGAATCTTCCTGGTTACAGAAGGTGTTATTTTTTTTCAGCCAGTGGGATGGATGAAGGATCCAGCTGAAATTTATGGCTGGTCCAGTGCAGGGAAATTTAGTCTGTGTCTCTTATCTGGGCAGGGGAAGTGAATTTACTGGAAACTGATTTGGAGAGTGGATTTGCAAGCTGGTAGTGTGCTTACTCCTACAGCTACCTGTGTTATTCCACTGAGCATGGAAAATGAGGGGAGCTTAGGAGCAGGTTCCACAAGGCACAGCCATGTCTTATGGAGCAGACAGAGCCAAAACCCCTGTCTGGTCATGGATTTGCCTGAGCTAATCAGAGCTAAATTTCCACAGATATTCCCAGGGATATGAACAAGCAGCTAAATGTTGTTTTTTTTCCTTTTGTCCATAGGAAAACCGTCCAATCCCAGAACCAGGTCCTAATGGTAGGTCTATAGATGACTGATTCTGGCTGCTTTCTTTACTCCTCTGTTTTTTCATTCGCTTTTGTTGCTTCTTGATAATATAAAATACAGTAATTTCATGACCATAAGGCACAGTGGACTATAAGGCGCACCCCCTGGGAGTCGGCAAATTTCGCAACCCTGTAGATCATATAAGGCGCACCAGACTATAAGGTGCACTTTTTTTGCAGCGAGGAGCCACGCGGCGTGCAACAAAGTAACAAATTAGTAACAGAATCGTGCCATCGCGGGTTTACTAGCATGTGCTCAATTTGCAAACATTTTTCACAGATTAGTGTAGCCTTTAAATGCAGTCCCAGGTGCCCTCCCCTTGCCGTGAGCCTCGTCACTCCCGCCTGCCCACGGCGCCGGCTGGCGAGGCGGGGCGTGGGGCGGCCGCAGCTCGCGGCGGTCCGGGGTGGCTTGGGGCTGCCCGTGGTCTGGGTTGGCTCAGGGTGGCTGCAACTCGCAGCTTCTATGGCCACCCGCTCCCGCCTTCCCCGTGTGGCTCACGCCAGGCCAGTGGTGGCGCTTCCCTCTCTCCCTGCGCCGTGGTTGGGGCTGGCGCTGCTCCGCTCCCTCCCTGCGTGGCTCATACGGGGCCAGCGCAGCGCCACTCCGCTCTCTTCCCGCGCAGTGGCTGGGACCAGCACCGCCTCCTTCTCTCCCCGTGCAGCAACCAGGGCCGGCGCCACTCCGCTCTCTCCCCATGCAGCTCGCACGGGACCGGCGCCCCCTCCCTCCCTCCCCACGCGGCTCCTGCCGGCCGTGGCCGCCCGCTACTGCCCCCCCACCGTGACTCGGCACTCCCACAGCAAGGCCCTCCCATTGTGGCTCACACTTCCGGGGTGGCAAATGTCGCAACTTTGTGCATCATATAAGGCGCACTGGACTATAAGGCGCACTTCCAGGTTCGGGGAAAAATTTTAGTCAAAAGGGTGCGCCTTGTAGTCGTGAAATTACTGTATTTCTGAGGAAGTACAAAATTATCCAAAAATTATTGTTTTGCTGAAACAGATAATAATGCTTTTCCAGCTGAAAAGAAGAGCTGGAGCAGTCACAGATAAACCCCTTTATCTGGCTTTTTTTGTTTCCTGTTCCATCAGTTCATGTATGTTACAGTAAATGGTGCTTGGGACATGTCAGATGATCTTATGCAGGACTAAACATTAATAGGATGGGCATATGGGCTGATAGAAATTTGATTCATTAACTCTCTAGAGCTGAAATCATAGCTTTGGGACAAGGGAAAATTAAATGGACTTGCTATTTTATTCCTTCTCCAGCAATAATAACATCCCTCTTTAATTGTATTACTTCGTTGGCCGTATTTTTATTGACATAAGTTTTTTTCTTACCCTATTTTAAGCCTTCTTGCTTTGTGAATCATTGCATAGTTTTGTATTTCTGCAGGTGGCTCATGAATGTGCCACTCTTCTAATGGGTGCACGCACAATTCTGGTGTGTTGATTGAATGCCAGTAAATTTGCATATGTCGATACTGGCTTGGTGTTTGCTCTGGGACCCAGGAACAACCCGTGTGCTGCTCTTTCAGTGCCTAAGAAGGCTGGTTTTTCTACAAGGAACCTTCCCTCCTTTTCTGGCAGAGGTCCTCCTGCGCATGCATTCCGTTGGGATCTGTGGCTCTGATGTTCACTACTGGCAACACGGTCGAATTGGGGATTTTGTTGTCAAGGATCCCATGGTGTTGGGGCATGAAGCTTCCGGGACTGTCGTGAAAGTGGGCTCTGGGGTGACTCATCTGAAACCAGGTACCTGGAACCAAACCCATTTGTTTGTTTTCCTCCTAATCAGTTTTGAGAATGTCATAATAGCCTGTGTTCCGTCACGTATCTGAAGTTCTGAACTCACAGAGTGACCTCCTTCAAAAAGTGTCACTGCACTGCAATTAGTCACCCATCTTGGCCACTAGTATATGATATTCCTTAGGTAGCTTTATCCTGGAAAATGTTGAGCTGAGCTGGCCTGGCTGTATTTTAATGCAGAGCAGAGTGTGCCTTTTAAGGAAACTTGATAAACCTTCAGAAACCACACCTGCAGCTCTTGCCAGCAACTTGCTGTGAGTGTTTCTTCTCTGTGTGTGTTCTTGAGAGGAGCAAATGGCCCCCTGCAGTGCAGAGTCACTGGAACAACGGCTCCAGGCCCTGTGGTGGGACCTCCACGGTTCGCTATGAATATCCTAGAAAATGGACTAGCAGGGAATTTTGCAAAGTTTGCTGATGACAGCAGCTAAGGCAAGGTGGAGAGGATGTGGGGGAGAACCAGCAAGAGTTACAGACAGACTTGAGAGATGCCAGTGAGATGCAGGTGAGATTCAATGCAGGCAAACACAAAGTGATATCCACGACAGAACAAACAAAACCAGCTTCATATCTGAAATGCTGTGCTGACCATCACTGCTGAAGGGTGAGACCTTTGGCACTGACACTGGGCATAGCAGCATTGGCTCCACAGCAGTGAAAATGCAAATCACTGTTGAGAAGGGGACAGAGACGCAGAGGATGTCAGTGCACATCTGGAACTCTGCATGCAGTTCTGGTCTCCTCCTTTCCAAAAGGATGTAAAACAAGTGAGAAAGGCTCAGAGGAGGACAAGGAGATAATGGCACGTGGAACAGCATGTCTGACAAATGTCCAGGTCAGAAACTCAAGCTGAGAGCTAGAGAGACAGCTTGAGGATGTGAGGACTCACGGAGGGCTGGGAGAACAGGTTGCCCATTCTCTGGTTGCTCTAGCACCAGAGCAAGGCACAGTGAGATGAACCATTCACCTGAGATGTAGAAGGCCATGTAGTTTACATGGTGGAAGGAGGAGAAGTTGTTGAGTGTTACTAAATACAAACAAACCACTTGTGACTTGGGAGGCCTTACAGGTGTGTACAATGTGAGGCTGGGAGAGTATTCAGTATGTGCTTGTCCTGCCTCTGTCCTGTCAGACACATGTTGTTGGCCAGCTCAGAGAGGATGTAGTGACCTAGATGGCTCTTTACTTCCATCCTGCTTATCCCCATGTCTGCCTGAAAGTCTGTTGGTGGAGGGCTTTGCTCAGAGGTTTGGCTCTGATTCCTCTGCCAAATACATGTGAGGCTTTATGTCCCTTGTGTACTTGCAAGTTGTACTGTGCTCACCCTGTTTTCTCTCGTCCATACTGCTTTGTGACTGCAATTAAGTAATAGCTCTTTGTCCTGCAGCATGAGTCCTTCCAGCACCCTGGGCTACTCTATTGTAGCACCAAGCTGTCACTGTTCCCAGAGAAATCCTGCCAGGCTTCTGGGAGTTCTGCACCTTAAACTTCCTTCTCAGTAAGGGTGATGAGGCCCTGGCACAGGCTGACCAGAGAAGCTGTGGCTGCCCCATTCCTGCAAGTGTTCAAGGCTGGATTGGATGGGGCTTGGAGCAACCTGGTCTAGTGGAAGGTGTCCCTGTCCGTAGTAGGAAGTGGAACAATCTGAGCTTTAATTTCCCTTCCAACACAAATACTTCCATGATTTTGTGATTCCCAGGGAGCAGCCTTTTCCATCTGTGGCAGTGTGGTGGCTAGCCGAGCTCGCCGGCTCCATCCTCAGTATTTCCTCTTCTACAGGTTCAGCAAAATATCTGGTCACAGTATGATTGCCTGGGGCTGCCCATTCATCTGCTGAGGTTGGCTGCAAGGCAGCTGGAGGAAGGTCTGTGTGTGGCTGAGTTACTATCTGTGCCTGTGCCTCTAAAACACCATCTCTTTCCAAGTATCTGGGAAGATCTTGGTGATGGGGCTGCTGTGAAGGGAGCACTGGGACACAGCCTGGTGTGCACAGCAAGACCTTCCTCATGTCCCTCCTGCCTGTATGGTGCCAGTGTTTCTCTGGTTTTTTGGTGCTACTCCTACTTGTGTGCCACCCTGTCCCTGACCCACTCCATCTGGTTTCATCCTGGCAGGTGACCGTGTGGCCATCGAGCCGGGTGTCCCAAGGGAAATGGATGAATTCTGCAAAACTGGGCGTTACAACCTGTCCCCGACCATCTTCTTCTGCGCAACACCCCCGGACGACGGGAACCTGTGCCGCTACTACAAGCACAGTGCAAGCTACTGCTACAAGTCAGTCCATGCTCCCTCCACAGAGAAATATATACTCCCTGGGGGGAGATTAGCTGCAGCAACCACCTCTTTGCCCTTTGGAACACTCTTTATGTGATCTCAACAGGTCTTGTTGCTTTCTGATCCATAAATAACATGCCTAAACTTGGATGGCAGTCACTTTGCAAAGGGTTTGTCAGGCAGGTAGTTTATCCCCTCCGGTGCCAGACACAAGCATTTCTTGCAAGTATCCTGGGATGTCACCGCTGGTTTACCATTAATTATTTTCCTTTTCCCATTTGCTCCCTGCTCTTGGTTTCTTTCCTGTCTCTTTTCATATCCTTGCCTTCCTAGGCCGGTGCCTGAAGGTCTTTGTCTGGTTCTTTGAGCTGAGTTTTGCTGCTGCTTTTCAGGAAACACCAGGGTGATTGCTGACATCTCTCTCTGTTGTTTGAAACAAAGTCATTCCACTTGGAGTAGAGCAGGAACAGAAAGCAGTGGCCCTGCCGAGCTGGTTTTTCATGTGTCTCTGAGTGCCTCCACTAAGCTACCAGCATTACAACATATCTGTTTTCATGTCCTGTTCAGCAAACTTGAATATGTTATTAATTGTGACTGCACTGGCACATTTGCTTAGAAGCAAATCTGTGCTTAAACACTCTGACAAATCATAGAATCCCAAAAGGGTTTGGTTTGGAAGGGACCTTAAAGCTCTTCCCATTCCACCCCCTACCATGGACAGGGACTCCTTCCACTAGTGCAGATTGCTCCAAGCCCCATTCAGCCTGACCATGAACACTTCCAGAGATGGGGCAGCCACAACTTCTCTGGCACAACCTGTGCCAGGGCCTCAAATACTCCAAAGACCTGAAAAATAGGTATGATATTATAACCACTTAGGTGCCTTTAAAAAGAAGTTAAAAATAGCCCAAGTAGTGTCCCCCTGAGCCTGCTCTAGCTGTGGAGCTTGTCCTTTTTCAGCGTGTATGGGGTCGATACGTCCATGAGCAGGAATGTCCTTGGGATTCATCTCTGGTGTCTGCACGGTAAGTGTTCAGGCATGTCAGTCAGAAGGAGACATTTGACTGCTCTTCTCCTGAGAGTCCTTGGGCAGGAAGCTTTCAAAACAGATACCAAGCAGCTGCAGTCAAGATGAGGTGCTGGTCTGGATGGGATTAGCATCTCACTGTCCAGACCTGCTGTCATAGATTTCCTGTGTATCAAAAAAACATTTTCTGACAACATCATCAGTCTTTGCTTGAGAGGAAGTGGTTGGTTTGTAGCTGGCTTCTTCCAGGCTTTTGCTTTTTTTCTCCTATTTGAGCAAATTTTACTTTGGGTATTATTTTATTTTATTTTATTTTATTTTATTTTATTTTATTTTATTTTATTGCTTTGGGATGCAAAGCCTGGATCTGGTGCTCTCAGTTTCAGATCAGCAGTGCTGTGACTGGCTCATGCAGAGCAGATTCTCTGGCATGCAGACACCCTGCCAACACAAATTTCCTAAGAACAGATGATGGCTGAGCTCAGTGAGCATTAACACATTTGGGCAGTTTCTGTGTGTCCTGCTGGTGTACAGATTCTGTGTTGGGTGCTCTGAGTACAGTAATTTCACAATTATAAGCTGCACCATTTTGACTAAAATTTTGGTCC
>PYHW01009218.1:532944-561836 GCA_013186435.1 Turdus rufiventris | reverse complement strand
GGGATGAGACAATGCAGGGGAATTTTCTGTAGCTGGAAGAAGTGATCAAATATGTGCTCAGCACATTCCCATGCTGGGAGGAACCCCATTGGCATGGCTGAGGATTTGCTGGCCATCCTGACTCCTGTCCTGTGAGGATCCCCATTGGCGTGGCTGGAAGACCAGTAACCATTGCAAGGTTGTTCTTACTGGGAAATGGAAACTTGCTGTCTGTAGTCTTAGGGGGCTGTTTAGCATCCTGAGGGCTGGAGTTATCTCCACAGCTCAGCCTGGTTGGGCTCCTTGTCTCACTTGCTCCCTCATCAGGTCTTGCTGGGGGCTCTGACACTGTGGGAGCATTGGTGGGGACAATAGGTCTGGTGGATGAAATCAGTGGGGTTGTGCCTACGATCCCCCATCCCTGACTCCATTGTATGTCACCAGTGCAGGGGAAACTCTCTGCAACTTAGCCCTTTTTCCAGTGGGCCGGAGTTAATGCTCTGTGCTAGGAGCAAGGCCAGCACTTTCCACAAGTATTACAAGACTCCAGGTGATCAAGACCCAACTACAGGAGGCAAGAAAGAGTTTTAAGACTTCAATCAGCTTTATTTGAGCTCAACCATAAAAACAGCAGTGATGCAAAGCCAGGCATTACTGTAACAAGCACAACTGATCCCTGACTGAAGGACTATGACACTGCTGGAAGAAGCCAGTTCAAACACAACTAAGGCCCTATGCAAACACCCAGGGAAGGCTTGGAGGGGTAACAAGCAGACACTGAAGAGTATGTAAGGAAACATGGGTCTTGGAACAAAGTGCTGTGAATTCAGTTTCTGCAGGCAGCAAGCTGTTCCTCAAAGCCGGTCAGAGACATTCCCTGAGTCCCCCAGCAGAGCACAAGCTCTGTCTTGAGCAGTTAAGGTGGCAGAGCTGAGTTTAACTCAAACAGTGGGTTTTCTGGATTGGGACACACCAGCACGACCCTGGGGAGGGGGCTGTAGGGATGTGTGGATGGTAGTAGGATGCCCTGGGCTCAGGAGTTCACACTGGGGCCTTGTAGGGAAGGCTTTATTAGCACACTGGTCTCTGCTCTGTGGGTCTCAGTCTCCCTGTTCTCGTCTGTGGATGGCTTTCATCTGGGAGAGTGGTGGGTGGGAGCTCAGCACCATGGCCACTTATTGTTGCTAGGTGCTGGGGTGAAAAAATGCAGCTGCAGCCACAGGGTGGAACAGTGTGGGGTAGGGTCAGAAATTCTCATAATGATGTGCAAAGTAAGTCTGGTCCTTCTTGTTCATCTGCCGGCAAGCATGTTCCACGCTCTTCGTCATCCCGGGTGGGCCACAGCTGAAGACCCCGATCTTCTGCACCTGGGGAAGGAGGGAGCCAAGGGGGTCAGACTGCAGCACCAGTTCTCCCTACAGTCCAGCCCCTCTTGATCCCTTGCTCTCTGACAGCTTTGGGCATGGATGTTGGCTGAGCAATCTATCTCAGCCTCCAGAGGCTTTTGGGGAGGTTGTCACATTCCCATGGAGCTGCCAGGGCCATGGAGGAAGGATGGGAGCCCCCCAGCTCTGGTCAGTGGTTGCAGCCAGGGTCCTGCAGTAGCAGGGGGTGTTTCACAGGTATGGGGCATTTGTGACTCTTGCAGCTTAGCCTGGCTCCAGAGGGAAAGCAGGAAAGGATTCATTCCCCTTCCACTCTGTTCTTGGGGCAGATGCCACTAGGTCTCCAGGACTTTGGGGACAGGCTGGGACCAGTCCTCCACAATGACCAGTGGGTGCACCTCCTCCTGTCCCCAGCTGGACACTGACCTCAGGGTGCACCTCCTGCAGTGAGTTGAAAAAGGGTACGAAGGGAGGGCGCCCAAAGTGGGTGATGGAGCGCAGCCCCGTGAACATGCTCTTGTTCAGCACCTTCTGGAAGTGCCGCTCACAGATGTACTGAAAGAGAGATTGGTGCATGTCAGATGGCCCAGCACAGTTCAGCATGGCCCTGCACAGCCTGGCATAGCATGGCCTGGCATCCTCCCCTTTGGATGTCCAGGCTCACCAGCATGGTGGTGCGCAGGTCGAACTTCTCAGCCAGCTGTGTGATGTAGATGTGCACAGAGACTAAGTTGTTCTTGTCTGATTCTTCCACCTCCCGGATGATGTCTGTCAGCCACTCAAACTGCCGCTGTGTGCGTGTCACCCAGATGAAGTAGATCTGTGGCACATTGGAACGAGGCCTAGAGTGAGGCCAGCATCCTTATCAAAGTCCACTGACTCCATGGAGGATTTTATCCCCAAAGAGGCCAGCAGCAGCAGGAGGCATCTCAGAATCAAAGCATCAATCAGGTTGGAAAAGACCTCTGAGATCATTGAGTCCAACCAACCTCTCAGGGGAGCTTGTCTTTCAGATACTCTTACCTTTTTACACACCAGCTTTGAGTTTATGGATGACTTGAAGACCAGATCCTTGAGAATGGATGCAAAAGGTGTCACCCCAATGCCTCCTCCTACCAATACTGACACCTCAAACTTGTTCCACTCCTGGTGGCCCTCCCCGAAGGGTCCGTCCAGGTAGAGCTGGAAGGGAGTCAGCTGTTAGCAGAAGTCTCTGCTTGCCCAGGCCTTAGAAGCCCTCAGGGCTAGAGAAGTGCTTCAGGCTTGGCACAACTCATTGCTGATATGCCCCATGGGTGACATCCTGTGCAGGGCTCACCTTGGGCATTGTGCCAAGGAGGGCCAGATTCTCGGGAGAGTAGAGCTCCCGCAGACGGGTGGTCCAGGGCCCAACAGCGCGGATGTGCAGGCTCAGCGTGTCTTCGTGCGGAGCCGAGGTCAGTGTGAAGGGGTGGTACTCAGTGGTGCCCAGGGCCACGCAGGCGATGCGCACCCACTGCCCAGACTTGTAGTCAAAGTCCTGCAGCCGCTGGAACTGCAGGTGGGTGACACCTGTGGGGAGATGTTAAGTTGGAGATGTTGAGGAGCTGACGTTCCTGCATAGCTGCAGCCCCTGATGCACTTGCAGGGAGCCTGGGCTGTGCTGGTGCTGTGTGACATGGGATGTTGTGGTACCTGAGGGCAGGAGCTCAGCTTTCACCACACTGATCTCCACCTTCTTCCTGCTCAGGCTGTGCAGCTTGTCCGCACTGTAGATGAGAGCTGGGATGATGAAGTAGATGTAGAAACGGGGCTGCTGGATCAGTGCGTAGCTGCCATGGATGATGGTCTGGACAGGGAGCAGAACCCTTTAGCAAGGCGAGTCATCACCCCTGGGATGATTTGGTGGCAGCTCAACAGCAATGGGGAGCCAGGACTGGGGTTACCATCTCCCTTGGAACTACCCCAAGCTATTCCATCTCATCAGCTGCACTGACTTGACTATAGGCTTTCAGTGCATCAGCACCACCCCTCCCTTCCAGACAAATCCTTTACCAGGACATAGAGCAGCACGTAGAGGTGGTGAGTGATCCAAAAGCCCTGAAAGCTGACGCGCCGGAAGTGGTGGGTGGCAAACACATACATCACAGCAAGGACCACAAGCAGCAGCACTCCTGTCATGCCTGTGAGAGGAAGAGTTGGGAGACCCTGTGGGGGAGAACAGGGCAGCCCCACAGGGGCTCTAACTGGACTGGGAAGAGGGGTGCCCATCCTAAATACAGGTGTGCAGGTCTGTCTGCTAGGTGTTCTCACCTGGAATAGTCTGGAAGAACCACCAGTAATACTTCTGTGGGAGCTGTGACCTGGAGAAAGACAAGAGATTGCACCATGGAGTAATCAGAATTAACTAGTGGTTTCCATTTTAATTTCTGTCCATGCCCAGGACACCATGTCTGGACTCTGCTTCAAATTCCACCTACCCATCATCTGTAAAGACATTGGAGAAGAGGCATGACAGCACACTAAGAGGTGTGACACAGAAGATGTAGACATTCACTACGTGACCTGCAGTGTGGAGCACTGTAACAGACAAAAACACAGAGAAAGAAGCATCACTTGATGTGGATGGAGATGTCAGACTCTGCTGATGTTCCCAGGGACCTGGAGATTCCTCCTCTTCTGTAGTGTATCTATGTCTCTCCAAGGTCTTTAAGCTTCTGCCTGGTCCTTCCATAGTGTGATGGGCTGGTCCTCTGCTTGTGGGTGGCAATCCCCCAGCAGCCCACCTACCTGAGAAAATCAGGGCTGCCATGGCAATCCAGCGGTGGAAATCAACAGCAGCATCGAAGGGGATGTAGTGATTAAGGAAGGTCTCCCGCAGGACGGTGATGAGGTTGCGGCACATGGTAAGCAGGATGTAGGAGTACAAGAAGGAGATGGAGGCAGCTGATCCCCGGGAGATGATGAGCCCCACAAAGGTGGTCTGTGCAATTCCAGTGCTGGGGGATGCAAAGGCATAGTCTGGGGAGAGAGAGTAGAGAGGGTGTCATGTGCCCAGCACTGAGAGCCACGACCCTTCCTGCAACAAGGGAACAGCTACCTGTGTGGCTCCACCAAAAACAGGACACCAGGGATGGATCTGTGTGGGGAAGGGGGCACAATGATCCAGAACTGCTGGATGACAGGATGTCTTTGGAGATCCGGGGAGGAGAAGGTCCACCTGGGAATCTGCACCTTGGGACTGTGGCCTCAGTTGAGGAATCCAATATAAGAGGTGTCCCATAAACAGGAACTAGTTCAGTGGAGACCTCCAGGATGGGTGGGAGTTGGAGGACATCACAGAGCTATGTCTATGTAAGGGAAAGGCTGAGGGAAACGGGCTTGTTCAGGCTGGAGGAGATGGGTCAGGGAAGCTGGCTGTCTTCAGGGGTGCACAGAGTAAGTCTTTCTCAGGGATGTACAATGGAAGGATGTAATGCAAGAGCACGAGTTTCACTGTAGAAAATTCAGGTTTGAATTCTTGAAATTCTTCACAGGGAGGATGGTCAAAAACCAGCATAGGCCTGGCAAGGTGGGAACTCTTCACACCTTCTCTAGACAAGGCCTTCAGCAGCCTCATTCAGCTTTGGAAAAGGGTTTTCTCTGAGCAGGGCATTGGACCAGACCCTTCTAGAGATCCCTTTCAACCTCAGTGATCCATTGGGGACCCTCAATCCAGGGCAGAACTGACACTGATGCCTAAAGTTGTGCCAGCCAAGTCCCCATCATGCCCCAGGCAAGCACCAGCTTTTAGGCAAGAAGCCCATGCTCCCCACAGCAGGGCTGGGTGGGCACTCACAGTAGGCTCTCTCAGCAAAGACGCCAACGGTGATGGCAGAGAAGAGGGTGACACAGACGATATGGCGCCGATAATTCTCAACGAAGCGCTTGAACTCCTGGATCTTCTGCTGAACTCTGTTCCTCTCGTACTTCTTCCGTTGTGCTTCTGTGTACGGATTCAGCTGGTACTGGTTCCCCCTGACAAATACAGGAACGCTGGTGTCACCACGAGGTTTCCCTGGCAAGGAATGGCTCAGGGCCCAGGTTTGGGTTTCCTCTCAAAGTACCCCTGCCCATCAGTAACAGGGGTGACCTGCAGAGCAAACCCTCAGAGGGTGATCTCAGGTCAGCCTGATCCACAGTACCCTCAAAAGCTGGTAGCAAATGTGGAGGCAGTGACTCACAAATGAAACTGTAGATGAGAACAGCAAAGGAAAATTTCATACTAATATTAAACCATCAAAAATTATCCACAAAAAAGGAATTTCCTTATCTGGTGCAATTAAGATAAACCAAGACATTCTGGCCACCAATAACAACAGCTGAATTGCTTCCTTGAACAAATACTTTGCTGCCACAGCAGGGAGGACCAGCCCAGGTGAGCCAGCAGCACTCCATGAAGCAGAGGAGCACAGACAGGAACTGTCAGAGAAGAACCCTCTCTAAAAACTGCTATGCCAAACTCTGGAGTTGGCCACTTAATTAATTTAGGGTTTTTTTTGTAGATGCCTATCACCCAGACCCAGCTATGGCACTGTCCTGCCAAGATGGCACTGTTTCTATATCTCCTTGGCCAATGAGTGCTCCTCAGAGGGAGGGCTGGAGGGCCACCCAGTCTGACATGGAGATGTGAGAAACAGCAAACAGGATGAGAGGACTCACTTTCTTCCTGGTCTCCTCCTCAGCTCTTGGCCTTTTCGCTCCATGTAATGACTCGTGGTGTCCAGATTTGGGTCTTTCTTCTCCTCTGAGATGGTTCTGTGCAAATAGAACTATATCTACCCAAAGCTCTATTTACCAGAAGTGTTTGCCAAAATTTTCCCCTTTTCTCCACTTCCCATCTCAGGCTCAGCTGGGAACATGTCCAGCTCTTTTCCGCAAGCCTGCCTGCATTAACTTCAAGTGCAAATGGTCTGGATTCACTCCAAGATAACCCCTCTATCTGAAAAGCAATGCAGGACTCCTGTCTCCACACAGAGGATACAACAGGACTCAGCAGGGGGGAATTCCTCCCTTCTGGCTGTGCCTGGGGAGGAGGATGGCAGCCCCACTGCAGCATCCAGCATGCATTTCCCACCCTTCCCCAGCACTGGTGGGAGCATTTGTTGGAAGGCTTGGGGTGAAGGATAGAGGTGAGCCAGGGCAGCTAGAGAAGGAATAGCAACAGTGACACTAAGGAAGGGAGCTTACCCTTTTGGCTCTTTTTTTATGAAGGAGACACAGTTGTGTGGATTTTGTTTCAACACCTCAGGGACACCTTTGAGGAGACAGAAGGACAAACAGCCATTCAGAAAGTGTAAGACAAAGTTTAAGAATCTCCTGTGGGCAGGGAAAAGCTCTGAAGAGACCCAAACATGAAGCAACAGCTGATGCCCCATTACTGCAGTTGAGGTGGGGAGATGGATGGGCCAGAATTTGAGAGTTCCATATTGGGTGCTGCCCATTGCCTCCAGCCTTGCAGGACCTGGGCTATCCCAGTGCTCCTGCCCACTGACCTTTGACACAGAGCTGGGTGAGCCGAAGCTCGTTGTCATGGTCCCGCAGCATGTAATGGAAATTCTCCCATGTCAGCTCATTCTTGTCCTGGAACCCTGAGGCCTGGAACATGGACTCGGTCACCTGGTCTGCCTGTTCTCTTGACAGGCAGTTGTTGGAGATCTCAATGAAGGACCTGGAGCAAGGAGGAGAGATGGGGACACCAGCTGAGTCCCTCAAACAACACAGGGCAGAGTCTCAGACCAGTTTCATGGGAGAAATGGGTTCTTGGTTGCAAGTGTTGAGTCCATGGTCTTCATGGGGCCTGAAGCACAGAAACTGGGAGGTGCTTCTGAAGACATGTCTATAAACATTGTGAAAACATTAGGAGAGAGAAGGAAGAGTACCTGACCATCCTCAGAAACTCTTCCTTGGAGAGGAACCCATTCTCATCAACATCATACATCCTGAACATCACCTTGGACTTCTCCTCTGGGGACCCTGATGGGGTGAGAAAGAGGCAAAGTAAGTACAAGAAAACAAGAACAAAAAACCCAGCAACTTTATTTCCATCAACAAAAATGCTTTCATATGTTGTTTTTGAGTGTCTGGACCCTGCAGCAGCGAAACCTCATCCTTCCACTTGACTTTCTCAAGTGCAAGGTGTAATATTGGGTAGACACACATTCTTTTTTGTGCATTATTTTTCAAAGTCAAAGTATGCTTTTGCAGAGCAATGATTTTTCTGGGAGTTGTTTTGATTTAATCTGGCATTCAACATTTCTACCTATGAATCCACCATTCCAGTGGTCTTTTAGTGAGAATCAGATATCAGACACAGTTGCTATGGTCTCTCAAGTACAGTCCCTTCAAGAGAAAGGGCAGACATATCTGTGGTGGTAGAAGACAGCTCCCCTCATGAACCATCTTCCAGAAAACACAATTACGTTGTCATGCCCCATAACCCAAGCTGAAGCTGTCCTGAGTGAAGGAAATTTTAATCTGTATCTTGTGTCTACAGGTTGACCTTCTGGGTGAATCTTGTCCTCCACTCTGAAAGAGCCCAGAAACAGGTCCAAAGGCAGCAGATGGAGGCATTAACCAGCTCCCACCTTTCATGAAGACCACCAAGATGTCCAGGAACTCTCGGAAGGAGATGTAGCCATTGCCATCTTTGTCAGCCAGGGAGAACATGGACTCCACAAACGTGGAGTCCTCTTTGAGCCCCAGGGCTTCAGCAAACTCAGCCCTGCTCAGCTCACACGTAAGAGACTCCTTTGCCTTCTGTGAAGATTCAGAGCTGAGCTCTCCAGCATCGGATCTGTCAATTTCCAGCACCTGCAGGTTGTGTCCCACAAAAGAAATGTTCTGAATGATGGCAGAGCAGAAGGCTGGTGATTCCTTTCTGACACATTGCACAAAGACTGGTGGTTCCCTGGCACAAAACTCATGGCAGATACCATGGAGAAAGTCCTGTGCCTCTCCTACACAATGTGACTTTTCACACTCCAGTTGACTAACCACTCTGGAGACCTGTTACATCACCCAATAGTCTCTTTGCCACTTTAGACACTTGTATCACTGCAACAGATCTCCCTTTGTCTTCTGCAAACGAAAATGTCCCTGGAAGCATTGGCCCTTGTGTTTGGCTTACCAGTTCTTACAGAGAGCAGCAGCCCCAATGTTCATTGCTTAATCAATACAGAAATACCTTCTCCCATGCATCAGGGCTTCCTACACTTCTACATACCCGAGCAAACAGGTGCCTGAAAAAAATCTCCAGAATTTTTTTTCTCTGCTCCTGGGTGACTGCCCGTTTCATCAGGTTCTGTTCCTTCATCTCAGACAGATGCAGTTCAAATCTGCTCTCCTTCAAGTAGTCTCCTAGCTTTTTGACAAAGGTGCTCCTCTCGGCCTCCTCATTGAAGAGCAACACCTGCAAAAGACCCACAACTGGCTGTGATCATCAGAGGCTCAGCTCCACGGTATTTGCTGGACCTGGTGGTTCTCAGGAGACCACAACTTCCTTTCAAGAACTTTCACTGCTCCCAGTGTCCTCAGGTGAGTGGTGCAGAGGACTGTAAGAAGTCCAGGAGAAGGTTTCATAACCCAGGCACCATAGTACTCACCAGGTCATATTCCTTGGGGCTCTTCAGGAGCAGAGTTTTGTTCCCTTTGTTGTTGGAGAGGATCACCTCCACTCTTTGGTGGGCTTTCAGGTTGATATTCCGGAGCACAGACCCTCTGCTATCCAGCACTTTGAGCACTTTGTCAGCTTGGAGCTGAATGAAGACAGGAGAGTTGGGTGTCTTGGGCCCATGCCACTCTACGGCTGGTGAGAGAGAACACAGGACTCAGCTGGAAAGGTTCCCACCTATCTCAGAACCTCCTTCACCAAGAGGCATATTGGGAGTGATTTCATGACCAGGCATATCTTAAAGGAACAATGATGATCTCCTAACTGCAGAGCTCAAACACATGCACACGGGAGGAGTACAAAATATGCAGCAGAGAGGCAGGACTTTTCCAGTGTGCAGAGCAAGGAGACACTATCCCTGTCCTGGAATTACTGGTGCAATTGCTCTACACAGCTTTCCTCCACAGGCGTGATCTGGGGATGATTGGAATTACAGAGGCATAGGATGGCTCAGGTTGGAAGGGACTTCTGTTGTAAGGGTATCTTGCCCAACCTCATGCCCAAAGTAGGACCAGCCACAGGTCAGGCTGCTCAATGCTTTATCTGGTCAGGTCTTGGATAGGATGGGCTACCAAGTCCTCTGGGCTTCCTGTTCCACTGCTTGACTATGCTCCTGGAGAAACAATTCCTCCTTACATCCCATCTTAAAGCCCCAGGCCCAGCCCTGCCTCAGTGTGCCCTGACTGCAGCAGCAGCATCACCAGATGCCATCACAGAGTTGATAGTGCCACCTTACCACGTATGGCCTCGCCAGACACCTCCCTGTACACGCTGGTGCCCTGCTTCCTCTGCAGCTTCTTGAAATCTCTCTTGCGGAAAGTGGCGACAACCCAGGCAACAAACAGAGTCACTGGGGACACACAGGAGAAGGAGGCATGAGAGATCATAAAGCTCCTTTGCCCTTTTGGCTCCTTCCTGGTGCCCAAGGACCCTGCCAGCTCAAGCACCTCATTAGTGACAGGGACTCAGCAGCTCCTGCGGGGAGGTGCTTTGTCCCTTTCTCTGGTGGAGAGCTGGAAGAGGAGAAGAGTGACAGGAAGAGGAAACAGTGACAAACCCAGGGGCAGACAGCAGAGGACAACAATGATGATCCCGAAGCCTGCACCACTGCCTGCAAAGTAGTCCAGCACCATCATGGGCGTGCAGTTGGCCAGGTGTTCAGCTGTCAGTTGCTGGGGCTGGGGACATGGATTCCCTGCAAGGGGGAAATAGGTAGTGAGTGTCATTGACTCTGTACCCAGCTCACCAGCATCACCCTCAGGAACCTCTGCATTAAGATGTTGATGAGGTTCATGGCTGAGTGACCCAGAATCTGAGTGACCCAGAACTGCAGAACTGGGGTACTTGAATTAAACTCCAGATCTTAGGGAGAGCCTTTGGGTTGGGGTTCAACCTCTGCCTGCCACAGCAAACCAAGCACAGAACTGGACTCAAGTGCTCTGGAGGTTCAGCACCGTCTCCTTGGGATGGGCTAACCAAGAGGCACCCTGGGCCACAGCAAATTGGGGCTCAGAGCCTCCGCTCATCTGGATGCTGCAAATCCAGGAAGTCCTCCTTGTGTGATTACAAGGAATGCACACCAAGGCACAAGGTCGCCTTGTGAGGCCTGGAATGTTACCCGAATTAAATGCTTACAGTAAATGGGAAGAGTATGGCAAGATTCCAAGAGGAAAAGGCATTTTGCCAAACATTATTCATTTTTCCCTTGGGATCATGCCTGCACTTCAGCCCTCTTTCAACATCTGTATCATACATCAACATCTTGCTCACAAGCAGCTCTTGCATTTTGTGCTCATTTTGCTGATTTAGGGTCACAGCAGGTGTGAGGCTTGAGAAACTCCAAACCTGATATGTTCCCTCTGTCATTTACTCACCAGCTGTGTCACTGGTGATTTTTCCTTGCTGGAGCCATTCCCTCCCTGTGCCCTCCCATTGCACAGTGTGCTCACCCTCTCTCCATACGAATACATCGGGCTGGAGGTCTGTGGAATTGGCATAGGTGACAGAAGTCAGGATGCTGTGAAAGGTGGTGTTACGGATCTCCATAATTTCCTCCTCTGTGAACAACCTGGATAAGGACGTGAAGACAATGGATGCTTTTTCCTCCAGCCCCAGTTTTCATGTGTTACTGGGGTTTGCAGAGCAGCTGCCAGATAAGGACAAGGACATTACCCATTCTTGGTGTTTTCAAACCAAAACCTGTCGCCATCACGCAGGCGTAAAAACTGTTCCAGGATGATGGTAGAGAAGAGGGAGCCATCAGCCTCCAGCATGCCTCCTGGGAGCAGCTCCAGCCTAGCCGTGTTGTTCCCATACAGGGCAGCAACATTCTGCAGGACCTGGTGAGAAACCCCCACCATACATCTGTGAGCACAGGGAATTCTGCCAGGGCATCAGAAAATGTTGGTGAGCTTTAGAAGGTGTAAGAAATGTGCATTTCCCAGGCATCACACACATCTGTGGGCTGGGAGGATGCTGAGCCTCACATAGCCTTGAGCTCATGGCTTGAACTTGAGCAACTGAGCATCACTCCCAGAGCATCTCAGCTCTAGGAGGAGCAGAGTGCCTGGTGGCACAGTGGCATGGGAGTGTAGCACTGGGGCAGGATGGTTTATTCATGCCATGTAATGACATAGTTACCCCAATGCAAGAATGAAAATTACACAGTTACCACCCTGTAGACATGAAAATCAGCCAGGGTGGGACATGCACTGATCTCCCTCTTCCTATGATGCTGCAGAATTCAGTTCCTGCCAGGAAGGTCCCATCATCCTTTGGCCCACATACATTCCTTGCCCAGCCCAGTTCCCTGTTACCTGTGGCTCCAGGTGTGGCCCAAGGTCGGACCAGTTTTGGAGAGGTTCCAACCCAAAACGCTGCCTGACTTGGTTGTAGGTTGGCAGGCCAAAGTCTCGCCCACGCTGAACCCAGCTGGCCACGTAGTCGGTGCGGGAGTACTTCACGGGCCCATACCAGTAATCTGTGGATGGACATGCTTAATGTGTCCTGTAGCTCTCTGCACCTCCATTAAAAAGGCTGAAGCATGTGGCTGGGTGTGATGGGGGAAGCAATGGCACCTGCCTCCCCACCCTGCCCCCAGCACAGCCTCAGGCACTGGGGTCCCCCACCAAGGCACAGCTGCAGTACAGACCTTGGAGATCTTCCACTATAATGTTGTCCTCCTGCTCTGCTATCTGTGAGCTCATCCCCAGCAGCAGGTTGTCCATATCTTCTGCCTGTGACAGCCCAGGGCTCTGAGAGGCATGGCATGAGCAAATTACTCCTCTTGCATGAGGAAGGACATAAAGTAGCCCCACAACCCTGAAATGGTGCCCCCAGGGGTGCAGACTCATGATGTAGGGGAATCAGGGACCTCTTCCAGGCTCATTTTCTCCACATCAGATCCATCTTGAAGTCTGAGAGCCTGACACAGCTGAAGGCTGGGGATGTTAGATGGGGAGGACCTCCCACCCCTTGTCTGGCTGTCATGCTCTGTGCCCAGTTTCCCTTACTCCACTCCCTGTGGAGTGCCCCATAACACAGAGCAAGAGATGAAGCCCCCTGGCCAGCCTGCCACATCCTCAGGACCCCCATGCTCCCTCCCCTGTACCTCTCTGCTCCAGTAGCTGTTGCAGAGTCGCACTGCTGGGAACGAGCCACTGGAGACAGACACATTCTGGAACTGGCACTTGGTGTCTCTGGAACAACAAAGAAGCATTCAACCCACAACCCTGAGCCAGTGCTGCCTGGAGCTGTCAGGGCTTGGCTGTCTCAGCCGAGAGCAGGACATGGGGAAGGGACAGAAGATCATCCCAACAAAGACCATTCTCATCACCAACCGAGCTTGGGCATCCCCTCCCTGACACAGGCACTGCAGTCCCATAGTCCCGCCAGGCTGCTCCTACCTCTTGTAAACACCTGGAGGCACCATGGTGGCCAGGAATTGCCCCGCAGCTGCCACGAACTCTGGAGAGAGGCTGGGGTCCAGGTGCTGCTGGTAACCTGTGGGGCAGTAGCCAGGCTGGAGGGAAAAGGTGCCAAGGTCCCTCTCCCCCACCCACCCACCAGCTCCCCTAGCCCCCTACCCCTGTTTCCAACACTGCATTTCCTTCCCACCCCTCACCTTGGTACTCCGGGACCTGTGTGTCCAGCAGAGTCGGCAGCCACTCATAGAGAACAATGCTCTAGGGAACAGGGAAGCTGAGTCAGGGCCAGAACCATGCAAGATGTTGGGTGTCCCTGCAGAGCTGGGGTGTCCCATCCCTCACCTGGAAAGTGGCGATGACCCTCTTGCGAGTGTGCTGGAAGAGATCCTCATCAGACCAGTCAGGATGCTTCTGGGCCAAATCTTCGGCCAGAAGATTGTGGTACCGAAACCAGGCAATGCTCTCAGCCTGCAGGAAGGGGTTCTCATTCCCCCAGGCACTCCCCAGGTCTGCAAGAGCCACCATGACCATCAGTGGGGGATGTCACCACTGGGTCTAGCTTTGCCCATGGCTAAGATGCCAGCCCTGTGGATGCAGCCCTTTGTCTCTTTGCCCTTCTTTCCTCCTCAGGCAGACCAACAACCTGCGCGAGTGAAAAGCAGTACCAGGTCCCCAGCACGGACCAAATGTTGGGCAGGTGAGGAATCCAAAGCAAGCTGAGTGAGTTTGTATCAGCAGCAGCCCTTTTCTTCAGAGGAGGTCACCTGGGATCAGAACTGGTCTCTGACACTGCCACCTGGGCATGTGGCCTCTGGAGTTCCTGGGATGTCTTCGCTGGGGCTTAAATCTTACACCCCCCTGGGAAACTCCAACAGCCCTCTTGACCCGTGTGTCCTGCCTCCCTGCATCTTCTGCCCTTTCCCCTTTCCTGGGATCCACTCTGGGCTCAGCTCCAGGGACCTCCTGTTCCCCTTGCTCCCAATCAGGAATGAAAAACTATTGGAATGCCACCATTACCGTATATCCCTTGGGGACCGCCCTGCCCCGTGGACGGATCCAGCGCCTTCCACATGGGAACCTTCCCATCCGTCTGCCTTGGGAGGTTCCCGCTGGGCCCTGATGCCAGCTGTCCCCCCGAGAAGCTCCTCAGGGCATCGCTCCAGGAGTGTGAGGGGCCGTAGATCGCGCTACCATCCAGCCAACCTGTCATCTCGTTGGTCTAGGGCAGGCACAGGGAAGAGGCATTAACAGGTGCCAGGAAAGGTGTAAAAAAGAGGTCTGTCTCTCTTGCTCTTGCAAAGCAGCCTGTTTCAACTCTATTTTAACAAGAGCTCTCAGAAAGCAAATAAATCAGCTCTCAGGAAGCAGACAGTCTCTGTGCAAACTTCAGAAATAAGTGCCAGGTAGAGGAAAAGACCAGTAACAGGCTTTTCAAAAGTACATTTGGGATTGTTTTTTCCCCAGTTATTTTGACTATGCCCAGAAGCAGTGAGTCAGTGTGTAGGCTGGAAGGGAACTAAACCTATCTCTGGGGAAACGGGGAACACCAGAGCTGTCCCCTCTGATCTCCAGCAGGAAGTCCCACTGTCCTGGCAGCATGCTATCTCCCCTGCCAAATGTTTGCATGGAAACATTCTTTTAATTCTGAAAACATGCTAGAGTTTCCAATTTTTTAAGCTTTTAAATGCTGATAAAAACATGACTTGCTAAACTGGTCTCTTCAGGGTTTGTCACATGAAAGGTTCAAGGGGGTATTTCACTTTGTTGATTTTGGCTGGGAAGATCTCCAGCATGAAAGAAGTCTGGGGAACACAAGCAGAATGGCAAAATCCAGAGAAACTGGGGGGGAAACCTGGATTTATTTTCCAAAGTGACTGAAATTCAGGGAAGCGATGCAACTTTGTGGCACTGTCAGTTTAGCTTTGTTATAGTATTAAAGACAGGACTTGGTGTCCAAAACAATGTGCGATAATTACCTTATTACCTTTTCTTTGTTCAGGAAATGACCTTGGGCAATCACTAGTGCCGCTTGTTGTGAAACTTGGAAGTTGACTTTGGGCTCATTTAATTGGTTCAAACACTTGAGAGATGTGTATTTTTAGGGACACAATAGTGCTCTCGTTTTATTTTTGCAAGTTATCTTGGCTGCTACAGACCTCAATGGTGGGTGAAGAAGAATTTAGACAAAAGGCAAAGAGCAGAGGAAACAACACCTACCTGTTGCCGGGGGTTGTTGGGGCTCTGCCCTGTCTCTGTGGCCCAGTGGATGCGCTGGAAGGGCAGGACCACATCTCCAGTGCTGGCAGGGTCAAACACTGGGTCTCCAGTTGGGATGTGGATGTTGAGGAACTCAGCAGGACAGCCGGGTTTCTCTGTCTCCAGGATGTCCAAAAGCACATGGAAACCTGACAGACACCAAAGCATGGTCAGCAGCAGGCAGGACTGCCGCCAGCACCTGGAGCAGGACAGCAGGGAGAGCAGCTGTAGGCTGAGGGGACCGCCCTGTGTGGCAAGGGTGACCCAGGCCAGGTTGAACAGGGCTTGAAGAAACCTGGCCTAGTGGAACAAGATGACCATTGAGGTCCCTTCCAACCCAAACATTCTGGGATTCCATGATTTCCCAGAGACAGACATCGCCAGGCCTGGAGACCTAAGACCCCACTGAGCTCCTGGGGGACAGAAAAAACTGCTCCAACTTGCAGCAATTCAGCACAGGACAGCTCTTATTGTATCTCTCTGGTGTTTCTGCCATGGGGCAACTCCACTGCTAAAAGAAATGAGGAAGTTCCCAACTGACTAATACCAGCACTTGGGTTAACTGGCAAGGGTTACCAAAACTCCACACAAACTCTTTTAGCTGGACAATGCTGTGGTAAAGCCGTACCGAAGGCTTTGTGGTCTGATATCCACATGTGGGTCTGCTGCAGAGGGCTGGGTGAGGAGCACTCTGATGCATAGCCTTGGGTGTGTGAGAAACCAACATTTGTCCACCCAAACCACCATTTTCCCAGTTGGTGTGGGGCCCCAGGTCTTACCGAAGAAGACAGCCAGCACGGTTATGTTCCTGCGGGAGGGCAGCCCGGAGGGTCCCCGTGCCACTGCATTGCTCAGCTGCCGAGCATTGGGCACGTGGGGCTCCTGCAGGGCCTGGTAGACGCCGTCTGCGTAGTTGGCTGGCAGGAGACGCAGCAGCCTAGCTCCTGCAACACCAAGAAACATGGAATGGGTTCTGTGGTACCCAGTGAGAGCCACAGCTACAGCGGGATACACGGATTCATGTTCAGGTCCCAGAAGACAGTGAGAGGATAGCATAGGTTCTTGGAGTGGCCAAGAATATGCAAGTTTTGGTGTCATCACCCAAAACTTCTTTCAACATTGGGATCAGTACTTTTAAAAAAAAACAGGAGAGATCCTCCATCCTCCACCTTTCTCTCTTGCAGTTGTCCTCCAGTGCTCCAGTGGGTAACTGGAGCAATGTTGAGCTGTCCCATGTTGACTGTGCAATCATACAAAAGCGTGGTGTTTGCAGCACCACAGGGAACAGCCAGAGGGGCAATGAGACAAGTGTGAAGATGAGAGAGAAACACTCTGATTTTGCATGCACTGCTAGTCCCAAAACTGAAAAGCCCAGAGGCAGGTCATTTCACACTGATTTTGAAAAGCTTGTCACCAGTGTGGTGGGCTCCATTTACTCAAGTTCCCCAGAACTGGGCAAAATCCTGAATTCCTGCCTTAGTTTCCACATGTCGGTTTCCAAAAGTTAAGGTCTGATCTGTCTGCTCTAGAAGAGGAAGATCTGGTCTGTCTGTCATGGCTGGTTTTTCCTGTCAGGCTTTGGTGTTACCAAAAAGCTGGTGACATATATGTCATGTGGGAGAATCCTTTGGACTCGAAGCTGTGCATCTGCCATTGCACCTTGTGTCAGCGTGTCACCAGAGCAGTGACCAACCTGGGCTGCCAGAAATGAGGATTCAGAATCTTCAATGTTTTAGATAAGATCCTGCCTGATCTGTCCTGGTCCCTGGCTCAGGGACATCTAGAGTTGAGCCCATGGGCTGGCTGTAGGCCTATGGAGGGGAAGCAGTTCACCAATGGCACAGGGAAATCCCAAATGCTTCTCCCAGTACCAACTGGTGTATGGTATCAGCTCTCTGCAGGGCAGAAAATCAATAGGTTCAGCCTGTCTGGACCATGAACTCTTCTGCCTTGTGTTGAATCCTGGTTGAACTGCATGTTGATTTTGGCTAAAGATGGTTTTCTGCAGTTCTGGGATCCATGACCATCACAGAAACACCTGCTGAAAAGAGCTGGGTCCTCTCTGCCTTGGATATTCTGAGTGATCTCACAAAGGCATAGCTTTGGTCTAGGATTGATCCAACACCAGCACAACTTGCAGATTGTGCCTGGGCAGCAGCAAAATGTGGCAATGCCCAGACATGCTGTCTGACCCCTCCACACTGCTCTAACAGGGTTGTCAGGTGCATCTAGGGACCATTGAGGGCCACGGGAGGTGGCATTGTCTGCCTGGTTCAGGCTCAGGTCAGAAAGGTTTCTGTCTCAGCCACAAAGCAAGGCAGATGGCCGAGGGGCAGCTCACCTCACCTCACCCCATCCCACCTGTCCCGAGACCTGGCACTCACCCACGGAGCCGTAGCTGTGATGCAGAAGGTTGTTGTACCAGCCATCATAACGCTGGACCTCCCAGGAAATGTTCTCCTGAGCTCCTGCAAGAGACAACCCACTTCATGAGCAGCAAGAAAAAAGCATGAAACAAGCATCACCACTAGAGAATTATATTTATATTGCGATCTTTTCCCGTATTCTTTCTGAAACTTCCTAAATATGCCATTTTTTAGAAAAGTTTTGCACTCCTTTTGAGGGACAATAGCTAAAATTAGAAATGCATGCTTGTCATCCTGATGTCCTCAGATCAATTTGTGGCCACCACCAGCCTAATCCCAAAAGATATCCCTCTTCTCCTTCTTTCTCACTGGATCAGAAATGTCTCCTTACTTTTCACTCCTACAATGTCTACATGAGTCAAGGAAAGGCTTGGCACTTTTGCATCAGCATCAGCCTTATTTCCTTCGCATTAATTTTTTTACTTTTACTTTTTACTTTGCTAATACTAGCAAAGACTTCCAGTCCCAGCTTACAAGCTGTGTACTCATCTCAGCTATCACAGGGCAGTCTCTCAGCCTGCACTTTGCTCTGATTTTTTCTTACCTCCTCACAAACTGCATCCTAGAATAATAGAATTTGTGTTGGAAGGGACCATAAACATCACCTGGTTCCATTCTCCCTGCCATGAGCAGAGACACCTTCCACTATACCAGGCTGCTCTGATATGATATCCTGTGGGTCAGAGGAAACTCCTCTGAGGGGCATCAACTACTCAGGATCTCCCCTTGGGTTCCCTTCCCCGAAATCATACTTACTCCCCAAGGTCCATGCTCCCAAAAGAATCACAACCAAACTCAACATCATTGCTGCAGGTTGCATCAGCCACTGGGTCTTTGGAAGCAGCAACCTGCAAATGGAGCAGAGAAGGAGAGAGCTGGAGGTGAGCTGTTCCTGGAGGCTGGAAACATGGAAAGACCGAGACCTCAGCTCTTTTTTGTGGTTTCTGCTGCTGGGTAAAACCTCACTGCTGCCATCATCCATCAGCAGTGTCTCCTAATTTGGGCTCTGGGAAGTTGGCAGGAGTCGTGTGAGACCCCATCACCTTGGGAAAGTTCTGTTGGGATGTCAGCTGACCTGAGAACACCTTTCTGCTGAAGCAGGACCAATGGCCCTGCCTTGGGATATCCCAGTTACAGACTCACAGCTCATCATCTGGTTGTGTCTGCTCCATTACAGAAACAGGTACATTTCAAATGGAAATTTTTCTTACATTGACTCATCCAAGCAAATCCAGCCGTGAATATGATGGGAAAGCCTTAGCCCACAGTCAGACATCCCAAAGTGTCTGAGCACTGCAGACAAGACAACTTGGTCCCCTCTGACCTAATCTGATGGACATCCCTCCTGATGACCTTTTCTCATGATGCTTTACCACCTCCCTTTCCAAAAAAGCCCTGGATCCAGAGCAGATTTCATCAATGGGAGCTGAACATTTAAAATTCCAGGCAACAGCTGTCAGAAGAGAGGGATTCCCAGTACTGAATTGTGAAGTGATTTAGAGTCACAAATGTGACAATTCCATCTACCACTGGCTTTCGGTGCACAGAAATGCCAAACCTGAATTTAACTCCAAGGCAGGGTTTTCCATTAAATATGGCTCTTTGTCCCTGTTTCAGTGTGTATCCAAAGATCAGCCCTATTTCCGAAGACCTGTGCTGCCAAGAGATGCAGCAATGCACAGGTTTCAACTTTTCCTACACCGCTGTGTCATGTCCAAATAGATGTTTTTAATTTTATTCATTATTTTAATTAAAATTTAAATAAAATCTGGTTTTGGAAAGGCTTACACATTACCAGCAGCTCTGTAGGTTTTATTTTTGATTTACTGAGAATTGCTGTGGGATTTTTTCACCTGTAACTCCTAGTGGTGCAAACTGCAAAATAAGAGTTCATGCCGAACTGTCTGCTTGGAAAACAAAGTGGTCTGAGACAAATATTATCAATTGCACTCACATTAATTACATTAATCAATTTAAACACTCATCACCAGGCTGTGAGCAGAGTATGTAACTCATGGTCAGTCCTTCTGTCAGAGATTCCTGTACTTTTGCATTAGGAAATAAGTTGTGTCTCAAGAAGTGACATTTCCACGCTACTTGACCATCACAACAGTTCTTCCATCCCATATCCTTTCCACCCCATAGCTCTGTGGTCTGATGGATGTGAGATTTACATTGTGCAGCTCGTGGGAACTAGAGGCTCTGTGAGCTGCATTCCATACAAAGAACATGAAAGTTTGACTAATGGTGATGCACAGAGATGCCTGTGATCTCTGGCAGGAGAGGCAAAAGTGCTCCCACCATCACCACATGGGACTGGGGCTCTCCTGCCTGAAAGCTCCTTCCCTGAGCATTGGCAGCAGCTGTTGGCTTGTGCAGAGAGGTCCACATGGCCTCCTGTGCTGTCGAAAGGGAGACCCCAGAGACACAGCCAGATTTATGTCCTCCTGATCAGAATGTACAGCTGCAACCCCCATTCAGAGTGAGGCCTGAAGGTGCCTCAGAAGTGGCTCAGGAGACACAGAGCTAGGCCAAGGCTCAAAGCACATCACCACGGCCACAACACAGATTGCCTTCCCTTTCCCCCTGGGTCTTCTCATAGAGTTCCAGCAGAAAAAGTGTTTTAAAATTCCTTCTGTCACTAAGCACACCTCCCTTTTCCTCAGGTATGGGAATTACTCTTGTCCCAAGCTGTGAGATGAAATGCCAGTTGTCATAAACCTTTTATCTTTCTACGCCTCAGAAATTAAAATCTATTTATTGCCTTATCAATCCTTATCAATGAAGGTTTTCCGATCTGGATCATGGCCAATGTGATACAGTAATAGTGGTGATCTTGCAGACTGTCCTTGAAAATCCATGGGTGTAGCTTGCTGAGGGAAAGTTTGGCAAGTGTGGATTATTTCCACAGCCTTATCAAATTTCCCAAGAATGTTGTAATGAGGAGCCCTCCAGACTCTGCTTTTCCACAGATTCCTTGTGTCATCTTTGGAAATTCATTCCCTCCCTCTGCATCTAGTGAAATTAAACTTGTCAGCCTTGTCTTCTCCCATCAGAGAGGATCCCTTGCCCTGTCAAAGCCTGGAGTTTCACACCCCTCCAAAAACTGTAGGTCAGATAGTGCAAACACACAGCTTCTCACAGAGCAAGGATCTCCTGTTCCACCTGATCCCAGCAGATTTGGCTCCCCTAAAATTAGTGCTTCAGCCTCCAAGAGTTTCCTGGGCTCTCCCTGGAGCCACATGTAACCTGGGATTGTGGAACACACCAGCATCCTGAGAGAGCATCAGCCCCATGGCAGAATCTAAGTGTGGCCACCGAGGACAGCAGATTCAAGGCCTTCCACAAGCCTGGAGCCTGATCCCTATGGTCCTTGTGAGTCACAGCTAATTTCTATCTCTTCCCAGTGCTGGTGGGACACACCTGGGGTCTGCCACCTTCCCCCACACACCAGTCAGTGCTGGGATTTTAGAACAGCCTACACGTCCCCAGTCCTGGATCCTGGAGCATCCTAAGCGTGCGCACACTCTGTGGACAATCTGCACACAGGGCTAAGCGGTGTCCCAGCTTCCCCAATGCCCCAGAGCACAGCAGGGACTCTGACCCCTGGAGGAACGTGAGAGGTCTCTGCCGGTGCCAGCGGTGCCGTGTCCCACGCAGGAGACGCGTGTCCCGTGCGTGCCTCCACCGCACCCTGCAGGTCGGGGCGCGCACGGCCCCACTCACCGCGCTCACACATCACCCTGAGCGCTCCAGCCCGTGCACTGGGGTACGGCCCGACCCTCCCATCCCCCAGGCACGGCCCCATCCCAGCGTGTCCCCACAGCAGGAAAAGGAGGAGCAGCACCAGCTCCTGTCCCCTCCAGAAGCGACGGCAGAACCTCCCGCTAACAGCGCGCACGGCCCCGGCCACCGCGTCCCCGCAGCTCCCACGCGAGTGGGAACACGCGAGGTGCCGATCCCCGGACCCACCCCACCAGGCAGGCAGGAACACGCGTGGGGCCGACCCCCGGACCCACCCACCTAACCAGGCAGGATCACGCGAGGCCCCCATCCCCGGACCCACCCCACCAGGCAGGCAGGAACACGCGTGGCCTCGGTCCCCGGACCCACCCCACCTAACCAGGCAGGAACACGCGTGGCCTCGGTCCCTCAGACATCCTTCCAAGCGCAGACACGCATGGCTCCCAGACACAGCCAAACGGGGATCGCGAGTGTCCCTGATTCTTCAGTGTGCGACACCCCCAAGCAAGGACACGCGTGTTCCCAGTCGTTTTAGCTCCCTTTTCCCCACGCAAGCGGAGCGCCCACAATTCCTTCAGTACCCCACGGATTCAGCTGCACGCGTGTCCCGATCACCCTCTCAGGCAGTGCCACGCGTGTCCCCGTCGCTCACGCCGCTGTCCCCGCGGGGTGTGACACGCGTGTGGCCTCACCTGCAGCGGAGTGCGGCGGGCGGGCGGCACCGCGGGTTACATACGGCCCGAGAGGCCACCCCGCCTATAAGAGAGCGCTGCGGGACGGAGCCGCCCAAGCCGCCGCCTGCAGCAGCAGCAGAAGGAGGTAGGTGGTGGGAGGGGGTCCCGGTCCCTGTCCCCGTCCCGGTCCCCATCCCGGTCCCTCTCTTTGAGACCAGCCCATGCCGCGCTCCGGGGGTCCCGACTCGCAGTGTCTGCCGGGGGAGGATGCTTCCCATCTACAGTTAACCCTCGGTTTCCTCTATTCCACCCTGTTACAGGGTCAGGAAAGTACAGCGAGGTTGGCTCCTCGCTCCTCTTTCTCTACCTGGGAGTTGCAGTTCTGATGATTCAGTTTCCGGGGGACAAGATTTTAATTTTTTCCTATGGAAAATACCAACCTGCAGGAGTAACCCAGCTAGGATTGCTGCTGGCTCTGCCACCGGGAGTTTTTGGCCGAGCACTTCCAAATCTGAGCACTCGATTCATTCTGTAGCAGGAAAATGGAGATTCTGTAATGAGAAACTTCTGGGGTTTGGGCAAACTTTCTGCTTCCTTTGCCTTTCTCTCCAACAAGTCAGGAATATTTTAAAATGTAAGACTATATTATTTATTTCTGCTCAACTGCTGATTGTACCTTGAAGATGTTTCCAGTTTTCCCCTCCATACATTGTGACAGAAGGAACCACAGGGGCTCTAAGGTCACAGCAATGTCTGAGCGTGGAGGATGCTTTCCAAGGTGCAACAAATTCAGTTTATCCTGCTGTGAGCTGTAGGCATCATTTTTCCACTTGAAAGTTGCAAAAATGCCCAAGAACTGCAAAAATGCCTGTAGGGCAATCAAGGGAAAAAGATGGGCAGACAGCAAAAGAGTTGTTTCCCTAGAAGTTCCCTATAAAACAAATCCCAGCATATGGAAACACAAAGCATACAGAAATGCAAACATCCATTCATGCTGGTTGAAAGTTAAATTTAAATTTAACAAGACAGCGTTCTTCATGTTGTATTTTGGTTTTTAATTTTTTAAACTCTGAAGAGTTATGTTTTGGTAAATATGGACTTGGAAATCTTTTTTGCTTCATTGTATCTCATAGGAGATTTGGACACAAGTGGAATTATGATTTAATCTGTCCTAGGTTAAACTACTCATTTATTTCTTTTCTTGCAGCAACTCTGACTGTTTTGTGGGCACTTTTGCTGGACTTCAGTAGCATTGGGAATCGGCTACAGCTCCTGTTTGCCAGGCAATCAAGCTCTTGAAGGCTTCCTTTCTCCAGGTTTGTCTTTCCAAGTAAATAGTCCAAAGCTGTTACAGCAAGATAGCCCCAAACACTTGTAAGAGCCCACCACAGCTCTGGTAGTTTGTGGCAGTCAAGCTAAATCCAGGTACAGAGCCGTTGTAAATCCCAGTCTCCATTCCACTCTTTGTTTTTATTATCGGGGTTACTGGACAGAAAATTATTCTCAAATAAAATAGTACTTTATGTATTGAAAAGTATTTCAGCTGTCCAAGTAAACTGTTTTATGATAGTTATTGTGATCCCCACTCACCTCTAGGGATTTGGGACCAGTTATTTGTGGCTGAATTGCTCTGGGTTGGATCTTACTTAAAAATATGATTCAAACAGTTTTTGGAAAATGACAATAAAATCACCTTCTCTGTACGGGAACAGAATAAAATGTTGTTTAGACATGAGTCAGATCAGCTCTGGCATTCCCTGACTTTAACAAGCTTCCTGCAGCAGTTATATGCAGAGGGGCTATTTAGCAAGCAATAAACAAGAGGACTAAGCATATTATCAGTTTTGGCAGAAAAGATCTAACCCAGGCCCAGGGAAAAGATGTGTAATTGCTGGAACCGGAGTGCCAGAGGAAGTTCAAGGTCATCTGTGGGAATGACACAGCTTTTCATTTTATGTAATTCAGCCACCTTTAGCCTTGAGATGAGCTCACGGAGTTTTTAATGTTCTTTGGACCCTCATCCTGGGACTAGGGACTGCTTCTGGCCCCTCCAGGCCAAGTGCAGGACCAATCCTCCCTCTTCCTCCTTCACCAGACCAGCAGCTCCTGGGGAAAAGCTTCTTGGAAGAAATGAGCAGGAGTGGGAGTAGTGGGCTTTGTTCCACTTGGCACTGCTGGCTCTTGGCTGGGGATAACTTTGATATTGTGAAATCCATGCTTTCAGTGGTTCCTTGTAATTTTGAAGGAAAACGCTTCTGTGGTGATTACTGGCTTGGGCACTTCCCCTAGAGTTCATCCTAAGGTGGAAAGCCTTGGCTGCACCTGCTGGAGGGAAAGACTTTGCTCTGGACAAAAGCTGCTTAAGAGGTTCCTTCTCTGGGGCTGCTCCTCACACTGCAGAAGGACAGGGGCTTGTGGTTCCTTGGGCTGCCACCGTCCCTCAGGCTGCTGGAGCCCTGCCCCAGGCACCTCATCTCCTCCACTGAGAGCTTTTGGGTGGTGTGTTCTCTACTGGGGAGTGTTCTACCTGCCTGCCTGCTTGCAGCATCACATTTCCTTGTCCCTCTGGAGGTTCCCTTTTGGTGAACCTCCCTCAGCTGGTTATTCCAGAACTGAACCACATGCTGGAGGCATCCAGGCAGGGCAGTGCAGGGTCCCTGCCGTGACCACCTCTCTTCTGCAGGGTCCCTGCTGTGACCACCTCTCTTCCACAGGCTCCTGGAGGTGCAGGATGACTCTTTTTGATGGCGTCTACCCCTTCTACCCACAGCAGAGGAAGGCTGCTGGGTTTGACATCAGCACCATCATAGTCATCGTGGTTTTCCTGACACTGGCTTGCACCTTCCTGCTCATCATCCCAGGCATCCGTGGACGGGCGGTGTGTGACCCTGGGCAACTGCTCCCCGTGTTCTGGATGCTGGGACCCTCCTGGGTGGTTTAGGGTGAGACAGGAGGAGAGCCAGGGCTATTCCTCCCTGCCTGATGCCCCATCTCTCTCCCTGCAGAGGTTGTACTGGACTCTCCGTGCTCTCCTCAGCCTCTTCGTGGGAGTGGTGATTGTCGGTAAGTGCTGTGCAGCCCTTGGGGATGGGTCTGAGGGCAGGATTAAACCCTGGGGTGGGGTCTGCGTCTGGGAAATGTGAGTTGGGGGTCACAACCACGCTGGTTGTGGGGTTTACCTTACTCGTGCTCTGCACAGCAGTCACACAGCTTCCCAAAACAGCTTTCCCTTCCCTGGTACAGGGGCTGAGGGCACCTGGAGGTGCCTGTGGTTATTTCTGGGAGGTCTGCTGACTGTAACTCAAACAGACCCAGCTCCATCAGGCTGCACAGCCCCATGTTCCTCCAGCTGTGTGTGCAACCCGACACAGGCAGGATGCAGGAGCAGTCACAAAAGCATGGATGAAATGCAAAGAGCAGATTTATTTTCATTACCTCACCCTCCAGGGGATCCCCAAAGCAGCACTGGGTAGAGACAAGGAGGGGACCAGCACCACGATGCTCAGTCCGTGCCAAAGGATCACCAAATTTGCTGTTTTCACCTGTGGTTCAGGGTTATGTGCAGGAGTAGTTCACTGATGCATTCTGATCTTTCCTGTAACAGGGCTGGATCTCAGGCTTGTTCAATAGGTGCTTCTGAGCTGTCTAAACACAGATGTTCCACTTCTCCATCACACTAGGCTGGACAGTGGTTACTGTGATCAGTGGGTTTTTCTACACCCCAGCTACATCGGTTGGGTGTGTTTACAATCCTCCTCACCAGTTTTCCATTATTTTCCCCCTCTTGTGCTGCCTGGGGCAGTAGCCAGGCATGATTGTGAGGAGCCTTGCAGTGATGTGGAGGGAGCAGGTTGGAATAAAACACAAGGTAGAGATTGCAGTGGGGTAAAGACCTCCCAAGGAGCAAGGTCGGAGGAGATGAAGGAGAGGATTTAATTTAGTAAAACCCAGGAAATCTCCTGTAATAACTGATGGTGGAAACCAGCAGTGGGATTTCCAACTCAGACAGGGTGACAGGATGGGTAAGGAAAGTTGTACTGAGGGGATAGAAGATGCCAGGTGGCAAGAGAAACCAGCCCTGACCCTAAATCCCTCCTGCTGTGAAGGACAAGATGGATCATAGGGCTGCTCAGAGAGGGATGAAGGAGAGGGGTAGTGATAACCTAAAAGATTCAACTCTGATTTGACCAGGCACTAGAAGTAGGTAGCCAGACTGGGACTAACTGCAGGACACGTGGACCATCCCAGCATAGGGTTCCCACCCTGGGGATGTCCAGGTTCTGGGAGATGCCACCAGAGCCACCTGAGAACCTGGTGCCAGGCTGGAGGTGGCAGAGGGCAGAGGCCAGGACTGAATCCACAGCCCTGCAGAGCCATCCAGCACCACTCTGTGACATGGCTGCAGTTGGGCTCTGCTTGGGCACATGGGAAGAACAAATTGTTCTGAAGCCAGCGTCAGAATTTCTGTCTGGCAGCAGCAGGCCACACTCACCCTTGCAGCCAAAAAACATTCCTGTGGAGCTCCCACTGCATCAATGCACTCACAAGTTGACTCAACAACTGAACATTTTCTCAGGAAGGTTTTGTTCAGCCTGATATCACTGACTTTACTTTCCCTGTTGCAAAATGAAGCCCACTGCAAAGTGGAAGTGCTTCAGAAGAGGATACCTTGTTCCAAAAAACATATACTAGAAAAGCTTCAAATTTTTCTTTTTTATCCCAGCTGGAATGACTGCCCAAGCTTTCCCATTCCCACCCCTCTCCACCACCTCCTTTTGACAATGACTTTTACTGTTTGCTAATAGTACAATTTAGGGAGCTGAATGTGTGAAATGAGACTCACCACTGTTCCTGTGGCTGACAAACAAGCTCATCTCTGAACCTTGTCCCTGGGTGGTGTGGTTCTTGCCATGGTGGGCAGCTTGCAGGGAAGTTCTGGAGAGGATGTCCAAGGAGAAATCAGGTCATGATGTTCATCTCTGGGGATCTGAGCTCTGCTGCTCCCAGATTCAGGGAGCTGATGCTTAGCAAGGGGAGGACCTGAGTTCTGCAGGGTGTGGGAGCTGGTTGGGGCATGTCCTGGTGGCTGAGTCAGCATTCCTGCCCTCCTAACACTCCCAGTACCATGGTGGGAATGCTGCCACTCACTCATGATTCTCCCCCTGAGCACAGCAAAGCCTGAAACCGGACCTGCTGTAACCCCAGCTTTATTTTTCCTGGCAGTTGTCCAATTCACAGGGGACTGGGAGACTGGCTGGGTGCAGGCAAACACCTCCTACAAGTCCTTCAGCTCTGTCCAGGTGAACGTGGACATTGGGCTGCACATCGGCCTGGCAGGGGTGAACGTCACGCTCAAGGGTGAGTCTGATGTCCTCATCTGGAACTCTGGAGTGGCCATGGCCCCGAGAGCTACTCTGAAGGGGCCCTTGGTCTGGCTGGAGGCTCCTGGGACCCTGCCATGCCCATGCTCCCGGCTGGCATTACCCAGGTTCTGGCAGAGCTGTACCTCAGCTCATCCCTCCTGCAGGAAACCCAGTGAACCAGATCAACGAGACCATCAACTACAATGAGCACTTTCCTTGGAACTTTGGAGCGGATTATGACCACAGCTACAGCAAGGGGCTGGAGAAGGGGCTGCCCAGCCCCATCCTCTACGTGGCAGAGAAGTTCAGCACGCAGAGCCCGTGCGACGTGCACAGGCAGTACCGCATCGCTGGCCATTATGCCTCAGTCATGCTCTGGTGAGTCCTTCTGTCCTGGTGAGCCCTTCTGTCCTGCTGCAGGTACGGGAGATGCAGGGATGTGAAGAGTTTGGCCACCTTTCCCCCAGGCTTTTGGGATGGGTGAGATTGCATCATGCCAGGAGGGAAGCTGTGTGCATGGAGGGGTCCCTGCAAGGCATGGTGGACACTAGGATGGTCAGAGAAGAAGTCATGGTTCTCCCTGCTGGACAAATCCACAGGGTGGGCACAAGAGAGAGGAAAGTGGTGAAGGTTCTTGTTGTGGTGATGATGGCAGAAGTCCATCCCTGTGGATGGAGTTGAAGCTACTGTCCTTGTTGGCCCAAAGAGACCCGTGGACACGTGAAGAACTCTCCCAATTCTACCTGGGAGTGGATTTTGTATCTCAAATTGGGATCAGGTGAGGGAAAGATGCTTCTGCTGTTATTGTGGTGTTGATCTTGACTCTGTCACGAGGTCAGAGATATGTCACTGCCCACTGGGGCTGAGGGAGAGCTGGTCCCAGCTGGCAGGAGATGGTCTCTTCCACCACATGTTGGCCATCAAAGGCCATTGCAGTGCTGTTCTCCCTGCTTGGTGTTCGACAGCATGGATACAGAAACCAGGGAAGAAGCCTGGCAATGCCACGGAACAAGGGCTCCTGTTCCATAGCTGAGGCCTTCCTCTGTAGCCCAGCTCCTCAGCAAGTGCAGGGCAAATGACCTTTGCCTCTTCCTGCATTTATCTCAGTTGTGGGTGCTACTCTCAGGGTCCGTGCTGCCCATGTGGGAATACAACTGGAGAGCAGAACTGCCAGCACTGCTCAGCTTGTCACTACCGATGTGGATCTGTTAGGCCGCAAGCCTTGGTAGGAGTGAGTAGACCCAAGCCTTGGCAGAAGAAAGAGGGATTTTGGAGAAAGAATGCAAAAGATAAGAGAGTGCTTGGTACAGAGTGCATAGCATGCAGTTTCTATGGCGATTTGCAGGAAATACTGTATCTATCTGGCTAGTTTAAACGAGGCCTAGATTGAGCAATGTTATCTAGTTACAATAAAGCAATATACCTGAGTTACACAAATATTATTGGTGC
>PYHW01009218.1:488757-528143 GCA_013186435.1 Turdus rufiventris | reverse complement strand
GGAGACTCTGGCCTGTGGCGGTTCTTCTGCAAACCTCTCTGCAGGGCTGGACGGAGTTCCCATCAAACTTCCCACATACTCAGGGGCACACCAGGAACTAAAGTTCTCCCATATTCACTCTGTCTGTTTGCTGGGGATATTTGCAGGTTGCACTGCCTTGACTTCATTGCCCTGCACTGGCTGACCATGGTTAGGGTCCCATTCAGGACCACAAAAGAGTTCTCCCTTTTCTTTATCCCTTCCCTGTGGCTGCCATGTCACAGCAACAGTCCTCAGAGGAGCACCTCTACCACCAGACAAGTGAAAGGGCAAGTCAAACTTATTTTATTGAGATAGAGGGGAAAGTAAGTGAGCACAAACCAGAAAGAAATGGTTGTGAAATCCTCAGAGGTAAAAAGAAGGGGTGCAAAGCTGGAGCATGCACCCTCCTTGCCTGTGTGGGCAAGGGTCCAGCTGGCTGCCAGCAGCCAGGAGTGGGTGGCTGCCTTGGGCGTGCAGAATGTCAGTGTCTCTTACCCCTGACATGAGTATTTCCACAGCTGAGCAGGAGGAACCCAGACTGGAGTGCTGCTCACCATTCCCTAATTGGTTATAGCTGATCTCCAGGGCACTGCTGTACCTCCTTTCCCACCTCCTTCTCTTCTTCCCTCCCTCCTGGTCTGGTACCTCCAGCATCCTACTAAATTGTGTTCTTCTTGGCCATCCTGCTCTTCACCTCAAACTAAGAGGAGTGTTGGGTACAGGGCACCCTGGGGAGCACAACTCCATCTGCATTTCCTGACTGCTGATGGGAACATCATCCAAGGGCAGGGGGCTTTTTGAAGGTCTCCAGTTGGAGGGGGCTGATGTGGGCTCTACTCCTTTAGTTCATATCTATGAGTCTGCAGTTACTTGCTTTCTCCCCAGTTTTGCTCTGATTTAATTTCTGTATCCTGAGGAGGACTCAGGGTTTATTGGGATGGACTGAGGGGAAGGGCAGTAAAACAGAAAAAAAAAAAAAAAAAGAAAAAGAAGAAAAAAAAACCAGACTGGTGTATTTGAGAAACTCTTTCAGATCTGGATATTCTCCTCACTTGGTTCTTGTCACATCTCTTCCCACCTGGGCTCCTGAGGGATTTGGTGAATTCAGGAGCAGCCTCTCCAGGCGTTGTCTCCCCTGTGCCTCAGAGCTTGGTGGCTGTCACCTGGCAGAGCTCGCCGAGGGGGACCATAAGCCCATCCTGTGCAGAGCAGCTGGGCTCAGCTGGCAGGCAGGACTTGTCCCACACCTTGTCTTTGCTGCTCTTGTCCAGGCTAAAGATGAGCTTCAGCTTCTCTGGCTGCACAGAGTGGAGGATGATGATGCCCAGACCCAGGAGCAGGCACAGCAGCCCTGCAATGCACAGAGATACACAGGGACAGCACTGCAGGAGTTCTGCTGGGTCCCAGCTCCACCCAGCTGTACACCAGGGACATGTGCCATCACCCAGCAGCTCAGGCAAAAGTGTTGATTTCCCTATCCCCATCTTGATTCTAGCACCACTTTGGGCTCCCCAGTACAAAAGAGAGGTTGATGAACTGGGGTAGAGTCAGGGCTGGAGCCCCCTATGCACAGGGAAAGGCTGGAGGACCTGGGCTGGTTTAGCCTGAACAAGAGGAGTATCCAGGGGGAATCAGTCAACATCTGCTACTGGAAAAGGGCTGGTCTCCCTGGAGGTGATGTTGTAACATGGAAAATTGTGGTTTGATCAAAGGAAACAATTGCTGTCGGGAAGTGGAGCAGAGGGAATCTCTATCCAGCAGGTAACTTCAAACATTCAAATCTCTTGACTGCTCATCTCTTTTTCTCCCCAACCATGATAATTCTGATCTAAAATCTTCTAAGCTAAAACTATCATCTGTGACCAGCCACGGATAAAGAAGGGATTAGGAACTGTTGGGGCATCATCTCTGTAGGGATGGAGAAGAAAAGCCCCAGAAGCAAGCTGAGCACTCACCTGTCGCTAATGTCAGCCAAAAGGATTCACCATAGTCTGTTTTCAAGGAAACTGGGCCGAACTGGATGGGGCACTCCAGGGTGTCTCTCACAGTGAAGAAGAAGAGCAGTGAGAAGAGGATCAGAGTGGCAGTGAGCAGAAGCATGTGGCCACCATAGAGCAGGATGGACATGGAGAAGAACAGGATGGAAATGAGCCATGTGCAAAAGGCCAGCCTGCAAAAGGACCACAAAACTGAGCAGAAAACATCATTTTTGGAGCATCTGCTCAGGGTCTCCTCTCCATATCCCAATGGAGGGATAAAGCCTGGGCAGCCTCGTCTAGCTGGCCTTGCTTCCACAGATAGCTGGACAGCCTGATCTAAAGAATCCCTTACAACCCAAACTGTGCAATGACATGCATGGTGGAGCTGTGGGACAGATTCCACAGGAGTAGAGAGGGATGTCTACACCTGGGAATGTTCAGTATTGAATTTCCTGAAGCCCCCAAGCACCTTGGTATGGCTTTGGCATCAGCCCTGCTCTGGGTTGGGGCTGGAGTAGAAATCTCTGGAGGTTCCTGTGACAGACTGAGATATTAATGTTTGATAGTTCGAACATTTGGCCATTTGCAGAGGCAGCAGGTGCTTTGCTGGTTCCCCCCTAGCAGGGGAGAAGGAGGGGCTTTGGGTGTGTGGTGGCAAACCCTCTGGTGTGCATAAGACTGAGAATCCACCCTAGAAGCTCTGGGTTTTGAGCCAGATGAGGGAGAAGGCGGATAAGAAACAGACCCTGGAAAGGCAGGGTGATGTTTTTTATCATGCCATTGTCCTCCCTTACAAAACTGGCTCAGGTGAAATATTCCCCCTCCCTTCCTGGGAAGGTCCTGTTCACACCAGACGTTGTTTCCATTCACATCTCTGAGGGTTTTCATCTCTTCTGAGGGGGCAGAATTGCTTCAACTCTGGCGAGAGAGGCAGGGTCATGTCTTAGAAGGGGTCATAACCATCAAAAACTCCTAAAGCACCCCGAGACTCTGAGCCCTTCCACCAGAGAAACATATCTGATCCACAGCGTTGCAACAGATCCAGAGTGCTGCAAAATGCAAAAGTTGCCCTCTGCAGGGAGGGTGCCTGGATGTTTCCACTTAAACCTGAACTGCCATTAAACTCTGAGATTTGTGGGACCCCCACCACTGAGAAGAGCAGAAGAGGATCAATAGGACAGTGTCTGGTTCCATGGGTGGTCATATCTTTTTACTTAATTTGTCTCTCTCTCACCCCCTCTTCTTTTCTATTTCTTTGTCTTTGTCTACGTCATATTTACTGTCAATAAAATCTATAGTATTGACTTCAGCTATGGTCTCATTTGCACCTTAATTTGGCAAGAGGATCTCTGTAATAATCAGATTGTAACAGTCCCGTCAAAGAAACTTTTTTTCCTATTCTTGTGATTGTCCACAACTGGTCACCCCCAGCCAGTTCCCACATGTTCAGAGGGACAATGGTATCTGTTTTTGTTTGGGGAACTGTATTATTAGCTATGGCAACACCTGATTCAGCACCTGGAGTGCACCCAGCTCCAGCCCTACCCTGTGCTTGTGGCTTGGATTTAGCTCCCTGGGGAGGTGAGCCTAATAAGAATTTCTGATTCCAAGAAAAAAACAAAAAAAGAGTTTTCATGAACATTTCTACCTTGAAATACAGGAATGTTTGGTTGGGGGTAATTATTTTTCCTGAAAATAAAAAAGGAGATGGATACAGGGACCTGGAACCTACACTCATGGCAGAATTGCAACGCTCTCTCTTCCCTGCAGTGCCTTTCCCACCACCTCTGAGACTCATGGGGGTGCTGGAACTCCACAGTCAAAACACACACAAGGGATCTAAGTTTCACACCAAGAGATGAGCTCTGAGCACCCCCTTGATAGTCCCTCCTGCTCCCTTCAGGAAGATCTGTGCCCATGTGGGTGTGCAAAAGAAGACCCTTCCCAGTGGATCTTAACTAGGACTCTTTACCTCAGTCCTTGGGAGAGATCTCGAACTCTGAGTCCCACAGTTGCATCTATTTTCTCTTCAATGAGTTTTTCTCAGACTGCAATTTTTTACATCAAGGCTGAGGACATGTAACAGGAGTCTGGGGACATGGATAAAAGATGCTCCAAGGACTGGAGCCCCTCTGCTCTGGAGCCAGGCTGGGAGAGTTGGGGGTGTTCAGAGAGGAGAGAAGGCTCTGGGGAGACCTTACAGCCCTTTCCAGTGCCTGGAGGGGCTCCAAGAGAGCTGGAGAGAGACTTCAAACAAGGGCTTGGAGGGACAGGAGGAGGAGGAATGGCTTCCCACTGCCAGAGGGCAGGGTTAAGTGGGATATTGGGAAGGAATTGTTCCTGTGAGGGTGAGGAGGCCCTGGCACAGGCTGCCCAGAGAAGATGAGACTGCCCCATTCCTGGAAGTGTCCCAGGCCAGGCTGGACAGCACTTGGAGCAACCTGGGATAGTGGAAGTGTCCCTCCCCAGGGTGGTGGGTTAGAGCAACGTAAGTTTTAAGATCCAATCCAACCCAAATCACTCCATAATTCCACAATTCTATAAATCTATGACAGACCCCGGAAGCACGAGAACCCCAGATTTTGCAGAGAGCCAAGGCTTTGGCATGGCCTTACAGTGACAAGGGTGGCTCCCAAAAGCTCCCTCTGCTGTCCCTGGTTCTTCCCAGCTCCCCACTGCAAGGGACAGGGCTGACCTCTGGCTGTAACTCACCACAGGGTGAGTGACGTGTAGTGGCCAGCGATGCGGTACTGCCTGTGCCTGGTGCACGGGCTCTGCGTGCTGAACTTCTCTGCCACGTAGAGGATGGGGCTGGGCAGCCCCTTCTCCAGCCCCTTGCTGTAGCTGTGGTCATAGTCCACTCCAAAGTTCCAGGGAAAGTGCTCATTGTAGTTGATGGTCTCGTTGATCTGGTTCACTGGGTTTCCTGCCAGGTGATGAAGACTAAGGACCTTTCTCAGCACTGAAGGAAGCCCCAAGGCTCCCTGGTGTGGGGTCATTATCCAGGTGCGTGGGTGCCAAACCTGCACCAGTCCCCTCCTGCTCAGATTTGCACTTACCCCTGAGCGTGACGTTCACCCCTGCCAGGCCGATGTGCAGCCCAATGTCCACGTTCACCTGGACAGGGCTGAAGGACTTGTAGGAGGTGTTTGCCTGCACCCAGCCAGTCTCCCAGTCTCTGGTGAATTGTACAGCTGTGAAGATTTCAGGGGTTAGTTACAGCCTGGCAGCAAGATGTCTGGTGCTGGAAGCACCTGCCAGGATGGTCACCATGGTCTGAGCATCATGACCCAAGGTCAGGACTGGACTGCCAGCCCCAAGGGACAGAAGTCCTGTGTGTGAATATCAAGCCTGACCCACAACCCTGAAAGCGCCACTTGGGTTGGTTTCTCCCCAGCCCCAGTGCAGATCCTAATCCTGGTGGCAGTGGGGCTGATGTGTGGGCACTGTCTGGGCACTGTTTTTCATCTAAGCCCCTGCCCAATTGCCTGAATTCCATGGAAGTTGGTGGTAGGTTTTTGGTGACTGCCCTGGATTTGACCACCAGTGTTCAGGCTGGAGGCAGATGGGTGCCTTCCACCAACTGCTGGATCCACCCCCCAGACACAAGACATGTGTCCATCTTCCCCATTAACTCATCCTATGGGTAGGATTGGCCCTTGACTGATCTATTCACCCTCCCCCACCTTTCCCCTCCATTTCTTGGACATCCATGAGCTTCCCCCTAGGACCCCAGAACTCACTGAGGAGCACTGCTCCCATGAAGAGTGCCAACACCAACCGCAGGAGCCAGAAGAGTCGCTGTAAGGGTTGAGCAGAGTGGAGGGAGAGGTGTCAGTCAGATTTTACCATGCGGACTTCAGCACCATTCACACAATTCAGAAACATGGTGAGGAATAGATCTGTCCCTCCCCTGGGGAGTCATCCCATGTGCTCTGTGGTGAGTGGCATGGGGCACACCTGGGGCTGAGGCATCCCTGCTGTGGTGGGGGGAGGCAGCAGGGAGATTGAGACAGAGGAGGAAGATCAAAAGAACCCCTTCAGGAAAGCTGTGACATCCCTTTGCTTGCGAAAGAGGGTGGAGACATTCCCTCTAACAGTCTTGAGCTGCCATTTCCACACTTATCCAAACCTCATGTCTTTGGAGGTGTTGACAGCTGGCCACAGCTGTAGGAAAAAGGAGTGACCAGGCGTTTGTAGAGTGACAGAAGCCCCTCAACCAGTCCTGCTGCAAGACAAGGCATACAACAACCTGATGTGGCTCACAGCAGGGTCTGCCCAGTGAGCAGTGCTGGGACATGCCCAGTAAACACCTCCTTCTTTTATTGAGATTTCTGGGAAGGTGGGGTAAGAGCTATGAGCCTCACCCTGCTGTTCCACTCTGGTGAAATCATTTAGGCTTGCTCACAGAGAAACCCAGCCAAGGTCAGATCTAGTTTCCTCAGCAATCTGGGGTGGTGGAGTTTGGTGTCTCTGGAATGAGTGCTCATACCGGGATAGGCTGGAGCTCAGCCCCATGGCTCTCTAGAGATACCAGAGCTCTGGCCATGAGCCTGCGGGCAGGTTTGCTTGCCAAGTCTGTTATGGAGTCTGGGAAGGAGGAGGAGTGTGGGATGCATAGGCAGGGACCAGAGGTCTGAACTGCTCCTGCCCCTCCACTTACCCCCCTGCCTGGGATCCCTGGCAGGATGATGATGGACGTGACCAAGATGGAGAGGAATACGGTGACAATGACAGCCCGGATAGTGTCAAAAGGGAAGCGGGCATTGACTCCAGGGTAGAAGGGGTAGGAGCCATTCCACAGAGTCATCTTGCTGCCTGGAACGACTCAAAATTGGCACCCAGAGAGACAGTGGTGATAAAATCATCTCCTCACATCCACTCCAACCAGCCTTGTCCATAGAACTATCTCCCAGCACTCTGCTTGTCCCTGGCATGGCTGTGTGCTCATCCCAGCGTCCATGGACACTGAAATCCCATGCTGGGCATGCACTCAGGTATCTCCCACAGGAACCCTTCATCTTCCCAACGTACAGCCCACAGCTGTTGGAGCCACCAGGGTATCTGCTGTAATACTCAGGTTGTCCCCAAAGAGGGACAGCAAGACATGCAAACAAACACTCCTGAGCCGCTCACTCCCCTCCTCTGTTTTCCATCCCCGAAATCTTCCCTGTGCTCCCTCCCTAGCTCAGCTCTTCATTCAATAGCTGTGCTCGGGGCTATGGGTTAATCACTGCACAAATACAGGCTGAGTCCTGCCGAACTGCTCCTCGCCGATCCAGTATGAAGTTAACTCCTCATGGTCCAAGGAAACGGGAATAACCCCGAGGGGACAGAAAAGCTGCCTGTCCCTGGCAGCGGTGTGCCAAGCACTCAGGAGCCAGCTGGGGATAACAGCGGGACACTGCCTGGGAGACCAAATGCTGGTTTTACCACAGCAGTTGACCAACTCACTTTCCTGTTATGAAAGAGCTACTCAGCATGCCCCTGGAACGAGGGCTATCCTTGCAGCAGCAGCAGCATAAACACCCACATCCCCATCCCGAGCCTACCTCCGCTGCGGCCGGTCACGGGCTGGGAGCTGCGCCGGGATGCTCCGGGAAGCGCCGGGATGCACTGGAATGAGCCGGGATGCACTGGAATGAGCCGGGATGCACTGGAATGAGCCGGGATGCTCCGGGAAGAGCCGGGATGCACTGGAATGAGCCGGGATGCACTGGAATGAGCCGGGATGCTCCGGGAAGCGCCGGGATGCACTGGAATGAGCCGGGATGCACCGGAATGAGCCACGATGCCGCCTGCCCGCCTGCTCGCACTGCCTGCCAAGGCTGCGGGAGACGAGCCAGCCTGCCTGGAGTCACGGCTGTGTTTCTCCCAGTGTTTCTTAGAGTGCCTGCCTCCAAAGGTGATTGGATCATCCAGCCGAAACCGCAGTGGACAAGCCGCTCCGGCACTCCTGCTAAGTTCCAGGGCACGCAGGGGAGCTATGGGCTGGCGCATTCCTGGGAAGGGTTTGCCTTCAGCCCCTTGACTTTTCTTGCAGAACAGTAAAAAGTCCAGTTCCATATGGCACGAAGACTGTGCAGCTGCCAGGCCCTTCTGGATCCTGGTGGGACCAGAGGTCTCCAAAGACCTCACCTGCACTGCCTGGGGAAGGTTCCCATCACTGAGCACTGGCCTCCTTGAAGCCCCTGCTCCTGACCCTCCCTGGGGGAATTTCCCTGAGAAGGTCCTGACTGAGCTGTTGGTCACCAGCAAGGCGTCTAGAGGTGCTCCCAGCCCCATTATGCAGAAGATGCTCAGGTTTGTGACCTGGCCATGGCACGGAGATAATGGAAATTCAAACTTTTGGGGTTTGCTCCTGTACTTTGGCATTTCAGCTGGCTGAAGAAGATTGTATTGATGCTGAGAAGGACCAGCGTGGCAGAAGCACTCTCCTGACCCATGATTGGAGTCTTCCCTCTGAAAGTGGCACAGCCATCCCCTGGACATTTCTTTTTTGCATACCAGTGAATGGACCAGCTGGATACCCACCCCCTTGGCAGAGGGAGGCAAAAGGCTTTGCCATTTCCCCTCAAATCCCCAATTGATCTGACCCAGTCTGAACACTGAATCCCTCCCCAGGAGTTGTTTAAAAAAATTGAAGGGTGGCAAGGGTGATGTGGCTGAGGAATGTGTGTGCAGAGATTTGCTGTGGAGCTGTCCGGTGGGGATGTGGCACCAGCTCCAGCTCTGACAGCCTCTGCAAAGCAGAGGGAGACGTGGGCTTCACAGCAAATGGGGCAAGTCCTTAAGGATGATCAGATGGACACCCACGGGGCTTTGGACCTGTTGGAAAGGTGGAAGCACCTCTCCCTGCAGTGTGGAAGAGGATAACTGAGGAGGTGGCTGGTAACTGGCAGAGTGAAAATAATCAAGATGGGGAAGATGAACCATGTGAAGTGTGGGATGAGGGTCTAAAGCATTCCTTGTTGCACTCCCTGGAGCTGGGAGAGGCAGCAGAGGGGTGAGCTCTGCACTGGCTTGGATAAACCAATAAGTGGAGTTTGCCTTCAGAAAGGATTGAGGTATGGTGGGTTTGGGGCTGTTCAAACAAGCATCACAAATATGTTCTTTGGGGGGATACCCTATTCCCAAAAATGAAAACAAGGGGAAGGAGTTTCCCTTCTTCTCTAAAGGTGACCAGCAGTACAAAGGTTTGTGTGCAAGGATGTTGGGGAGCTCCCAGAATGCTCTGGTTCTGTCATCTGCCCCCAGCAGTGACAGAAATGGGCCATGATGGTGGCAGTGGGATGCTCCCCTTCCCTGGAGTGCTGATGAGATCATATCCTGGGAAGTGTGAGAAAACTTCTTGATTTACCCCCCTCCCAGCACTCTGCATATAGGAAGAGGCTATTATTACAACTGACTGTTTGTGTTTTCCTTCTTTTTAAATTTTAAATTTTCTGAGTATTTCTGCAGGTAGTAAAGGTGTGTATTTCATCACACAGTTTCCAGGGAACATTACACATTTTCCAAGGAGTTCCTTCTCCCACTGTCAGCACCTTGCCCTTGCTGGGGCAGCCCTCTTCCTCGGGCAGCTTCTGCTTCACTCCCTCCGGAGAGATGGATCCCCCGATTAGAGATGAATCATTTCATCCAGGTCACCGGAGGGAGGGGCAAGGCGAGGGGCACCCATCACCTCTTGTGCAAGCGGATGTTGAGCACTGCATTAGCCCGCCTCCCTCAGGGTTTCATCAAGCACCTCTCAGCGCTGGGAAGGGCAGTGAGGAAAGAGTGGGTGCATGCCTGGGCAAGGAGGTGATTTTGGGGATGGACCAGGAAGATTTCTGCCGGACCCATTGGAGCCAGAAAGATGTGATGCTTATATCCAGGAGTCACTCTGCCCCATAGCTGTCCCCATCACCCCTCTGTCCTGATGAGCAGAGAGGTTGCTGTGGGGTTGGTTTGGCTCTAGATATATTTGCAAGAAGGATCTATTTTCCCAGCTCTGTTTGGAAGTTACATTTTGAGAGAAGGAGAAGGTGTTGCTACCCATTACACTGACCAATGGGTTTCATATCTTGTGACGGAGACGGCTCAGGGTCAAGTGAAAGGACTGCCAAGAGAAGGAGGCAAAGCTCAGCAGGAGACACATATCATCCTGGTGGGAACTGAAACAGCGAGGGTTTCAGCCACATTTCGAGGAAATCCTCATCTAGAAATTGAGTGTTCAGCCCTCTGACCCTTCCAAGAGCCAAGAGAGGAACAACTCTCTGGACATATTCTAGACCTTCTGTGGCAAGAGGAGCCTCTTGCTTTGGGTACTTGATCATCTCTACTTCTAGTCCCAAACAGCTCCCTTCAACTCCTGCCAGTGTTACAGATTTCCATGTGTTCTCACAGATACAGGGGACAGAAACCTCCCACTGCCTTCCCAAATATCTCCATCCCACTCAGAGACCAGAGACTCCATGTTTGACCCCAAGGGCACTAAGATTCATGTCTGAGTGGGGAAGGGGCTGGAGCTGGTCCCACTCCTTCCCTTGCTCCTTCCAGGGGCTACCCAGCTTGGATGAGGGGCTGCAGGACCAGCCCTCCTCTGCTGTTGACAGTCCCCAAGTGCCCCTCACAGGCTGCCCTAATACCAGCTCTGCAACAGGGACGTGGGGAGGGATCATGAGAGGGTTCGAGCTGATAATCTGGGAGGTGGGAGGAGAGGGGAAGAATGTCACTTCCCATCTTGCATCTGTTACAGGTGTTTCCATCAGAGAGCAAATGGATTTGCCAGCTCCCAAACTGACTCTCCAGACTCACCTCAGAGTGTTTCCCTCATCTAACAGAGTTCTGCCCTGGTGTCAGTCTCAGGAAGTGCATTAGCTGTGGGATGCATTTTATCAGTGATTTCACTCTCCCAGCTTGGGGAACCTTGTCCCCACAGATGACAGCCCATTCTGCAAGTTTATAATGTAACCATCAGGGAGTTGAACTTTTCCCAGCTTTGCTGGGGCTTGTTAATGATGCACTGTGTGGTAATTAGCATTTTAATCCCTGGTTGCATTTTAGAGAGCTTTCTTTTGTAATCCCTGGCATTAAAGGCCAATTTAAAGCAATGCACGTTTTTCTGTGGAAACTCCTCTGTCTTTTATCTCCCCGCCAGCCCTGGAATCCCTTCACACCACCTCCCGAGGGGTGTGAGCTCCCAGATCCAGATCAGCAGAGTGAGCATTGTGGTGGAAGATATCCAAGGCAGATTAGGGGTTGGCCAGGTCTCCTATGCATGTTCTCGAGCACTCTGGGTGTCACAAAAGCTTTGATGGACGATGGTCTTTGTTCTGGAGACAAATTTCAGGAGGAAATGCCCTGGAACAAGTGTTTCCTCTAAGGAGAAAGGGCTTCTATAACTCTCTTCTGCCAATGACAGAAATGGATACATGGGATATGGGATACATGGGAATGAAAGTGGGGGAAAAAATTAAAACTGTTTATTAACAAAGCAAGATACCTGCAAAACAACGGGGAAATAAAAAAATTGATCCTCATTCCTCACTTCACTGTGTGGCCGAGAGGCAAAAATGGGTGGCTGCCCTTTGTCTCTGGGAAGGGGGAGACAAAAATTCACACAGCAGCTGGGAACCTGTTGGATTTCTGGCGTGGGTCTTCTCCTCACAGCAACCAAAGTTGGTGGATTTTAAAGTCCTTTCTCATGTTAGCTCAGCTCCCTCGAGGTTCCCGCCCCCTCCCCTGAAGGGCTGAAAAGAAAAACAAGCCAAGCCAAAAACAGTTCAAAAAAAAGGCTGAGAGGATTCCTGGGGAAGGGGAAGGGGAAGGGAAAAATCCTTCTGACTTCAAGCTAGCTAGAAACTAATCCCACAAAAAGAATAACGCAGCGTCCGGGGTCCACCCCACAGAGAGATTGAACCAAAATCATGCAGGAGCCCAAAGCTCACTGGCCCACCCCCAGGTCCATTTTAAAGCCACAGAAGCCGTTTTCTGGGCATAAAGCAGACAGTTAGAAAATAAAAAATCATTATGAAATCACCCCAAGACAACGATGTTCAGAGCTCTTCCCTCCCAGTGGTGCAGTCCCACCACACATCACCTTGGGATGATGTCTTGCAGCTAGTGACAGTCCTGCTGGGAGTGAGGGGTTGAACCAGAGGCCTTCAGCAGTCCCCCAGCAGAATTTACACGAGACTGAAGGTCCTGTTTCTCCCATCATAGTCTCACAGATCTTCCAGCAGAGCTGGTTCCCTAAAACCTTTCAGGATATGTGCCTCCGGTCCTTCCAGGGAAAGGACACATGGCAGGGAGATGGGAAGCTGGCCCTTCAGGAAATGACAGGGTCTTTTAAAGTCTAAGTCTGCCATCAAATGTTCCCAGGCAAGAAAAACAGAGTCCCCCTTTTTCCAAATCCCAGGTAAGTATTCCCAGAAGTCCTCCTGCCCTGCTGGGAGCTGCCTTATCCCTTTCCATGGCACTTGTATCCAGGTTCTGGAGCACGTTGCTGCCTCCCACACCAGCAACATGACCAGGCTGGAGCTGCTTCTTGTGTCTGTGCTGAAGGCTGGTGGCTCCCTTATCAGTGCCACCAGCCTGGATCAGTTTTTGCTGGTTTAGGCTTGAAAACACTTGGAATAGGTACAGATTCACTCCTGAAGGGAAAGGTGTTCCTTGGCAAAGGAACGGTGCTCCTTGGCACATGAAAGGTGTTCCTTGGCATGTGAGATGTTGGGAAATGTCAACAAGGCTGTGGGAACAGTGCAATAAAGGGGAAAAAAGGAATGTCCTAAGTTCATTCTTTCTATATCCTGCCTGGAGTAGGAAGGTGTCTTACTGTATCCACCTCTGCCTACTCCTTTAGGAAGATTTGCCCAAACTACTTATCTTGCTTGACTTAACTTCCCACAGTAGAAACACACCTCAGTGTGGTGGCAGACCTACACATATTTTATAAAATTCATTAATTCCATGGCAATTCTGCAGCTCTGCAATTCCTGGCATAGTCCCAACATTGTACAAGGAGCCCAAAGGATGGCTGCTGGACATGACAGGAGGTGGGTTATGGCACCTTCCTCTGCAGCACAGCAGGACCACGAGTGCTATGAGCTATTACTGGTGCAATTTCCCAGTGCTATGTCAGGTGTATTCTCCTTACTGTAATTTTCACTCCACAAACCTGAAGAACCAAAGAAATTATTAATACCTTATTCCTATTGGAGTCCTTGGCTTGATCTCAATCCCATATGGAGGTTAAAATGAATAGAAGTGAAAAGAAAATGGCAGTGAGATTGTGCTGGACCTTCTCTCGCTGCGCTCCAGCACCCTGATGATTTGGGGAGTCCTGTGGGGAGGGTCCTGAGGCAGAAGGGCTCTCAACCAACCCCACAGCTGGTTTTGTCCCTGCTGCTCTAGAGCTGTTTTCACCCTATTAAAAAGCCCATAAAAGAAGACTTTGTGGGTCTGTAGCTGGGGTGATCCCTGTCTCTTGCTCCAAGGAGCAGCACTTGGTGCACACACACTGTCAGAACATCTCCTGAGCAGGGTCATATAGAGGACTTTGGGTCAGCCACAGCCCTGACACCTCACAGACTGGGCAGGCAGGGAACTGTGATTCTGCCAACACAGCCAAGCACCTGTGCCTCTTTCTTTGGGTTATTCCCAGCAGGAGAACACTCAGGATTTCAATGCTCCATGTTCTGTGATGTCCATACCGTAGTTGCTGAAGCACAGCCCATCCCAGTCCAGAGCAAGGCGTTTCCTGGGAGCCAGGGTGAAGGCATTCCTTGGGGGAAGATTGAGCTTGGGACCAGCAGCATTTGGAGTCATTTCATATCCCAGAAGGCTGGGATTTCTCCTGGGCTGAGAAAGAGAGTCAAGAGAAGGGTTTCCTCTAAAGACCAGAGCAGTGAGAACAGGCTGGTGTCTAGGGAATTTGACCCTTTCTCATTTCCAAGGGAAACTCCTGGGCAACTCCTCACTGAAAGAATGTGGGACACTGAAAAGTCCTTGACTTAGAGTAAGCTCAGCAACAGCCAAAACATCCTTGTGTTGTTGACATTACTCTTGTGCCAAATCCAAACCACAGCACTGGACCAGCTACTGAGAAAAAAATTAACTCTATCCCAGTAAAACCAGGGCAGTAGCCTCCCCTTGCCCATATCACTGGTGGTCTGCCAGATTCCACACTTCCCAAGACCCCATCACCTTTCCTGTGTTCTGATGGATACACACACACACAGATCATTCCCTCAGTTGATGGACTGTGCCTGTAAAAGTCCATTGAGTTCATTTTGACCATGACATTGGGTTCCAGCTGTCTTTCAGGGCAACAAAAGTTTGTTCCATGTTAAAGCTAGTTCTCAGCACTGCATTTGTCCAGTTTCATCAAAGTTCATCCTTTGCTAATGTGATGATCAGAGGAGAGCCAGCTTCAGGTTCCCAAACCCAACAGTGCTGTGAGGTACCTGGTGGGATGAGGAGTGTATAGAAGTTGATAATACACAGCATTATGTACCAGCTAACTTCATACAATTGAATTTATTGGCTGTTCTCACCCTAGATCAAATTGCCTTGAGGCATACATTGGGCTTTCCCATCCTCCAGCATCACCAACAAAGTGCACTCAGGTCCTTGAGTAAAAAGGAATCCCACAGATGGGTTTGCCTTTGCCTGAGGCAGGAATAACCCAGGTTGTTTTCTCCAGCATATTTTTATGTGCACTGCAAGAACTTTATCCCATTCTGAAAGTTACCCAAAGGTTTGGATTGGGCAGGGCCAGCCCAACAGGCAGATCCCCTGATGTTGACTGAGTAGTAGCTGGCCTTGGTTAAATGCATATCCCAAAGTTTGAAGGTCCCATCACCCTCTCAGTGTCGTCTTTACCAGTTCAGTTTTTCCAGAGGTTGGTGAGGGATAAGGAAAAATGAGCTGGTGGGTCATATCATAAGGAAAAGGTCTTTGAACACCTTATCACAGAATCACAGCATCACTGAGGTTGGAAAAGTGCTCTAAGACCATTGAGTCCAATACATGACCAATACCCTCTTTGTCAACCAGACCAGAGCACTGAATGCCACATCAAGTCATTCCTTGAACAACTCCAGGGATGGGGACTCCCTCTCCTGAGCAGCCCCTTTTAATACCTCACCACCCTTTCCATGAAAAAATTTCTCCTGCTGTCCAGCCTGAACATCCTCTAACACAACTTGAGGCCACTTCCTCTTGTCCTGTCCCTTGCTCCTTGGGAGCAGACCCCCAAACCCGCCTGGCTGCACGCTCCTGTCAGGGAGCTGTGGAGACACAGAAGATCCCTGCTGAGCCTTCAGGCCAGATCCCCCCAGCTCCCTCTGCTGCTCCTGGTGTTCCAGCCCCTTCCCCAGCTCCATTCCCTTCTCTGGACGTGTTCCAGCCCTATAATGTCCTTCTTGAAGTGAGGGGCCCAGAGCTTCCCCCCAGCACTAGAGGTGCTTCAGTGGTGCCCAGCACAGGCACTGCCCTGGGCTGTGGCCACACTAGTTTTGCTACAAGCCAGTTGCTGTTGGCCTTTTTGGCCACTTGGAATCTCTATATGGCTTGAGATCGTACACTGCATTTAACCTCACCTCCTCTGCACTGGGATGCTCTGCTCCCTGGAAATTGTTTGGATACAGTGCCAAGCTCTGGAAATCCACTTCCTCAGGCTGTCCCAGCCTCTGTCCTGGTTGGATTTACCTTGGTCAGGTCAGGGTTTGATGCTCGTATCAGGATATGAAGAGCTTTCCCATAGGAGCGTGGGGGATGGCAATGGAATTTGGCTGTTTTGCTGTTTTGATGGCAGCCTGCTTCCCTTTCTGCTTCCTTCCCTCCCTTCCTCACTGCCTGGCTTGTGGGTCTCCTGTGGAGGAGAGGTCTCCAAGTCCCCAGAGGAGGGGGCACCCCAACGTGGGGTCTGATGTCTTTGCAAGAACAGAGCAGCAGGGTGTCTTCTGTCAGCACGCAGGGAGCACTCGCTAAGCCTGGGACAGCAATGACACCAAGTGGTGGCAGCAGACTTCCAGTGACATCCCTCTGAGCCAGCTCCTACTCTGACTCAGTCCCACACCAAGGACACAAATGTCAATCGTGAAGGTGACTTGTGTCTATTTATCTTACTCCATGAGATAAATACTTCATGAGATAAAACGTCAAGTTCTTTTCCCATCCCTGGGGTCATGCCATGGCCTCGGGCTGTGGGGGAAGCCCAGGAACAGCAATGGTTGCAGCTGTTAATGAGCTCTCAGGCTTCCAAAGAAACCTTTCACAGCTCTGAACACCCCAGGAAAGTCGTCCCAGTGATCCTGAGGGGCCTTGTTGCATCTCTGCTTGCAGTGCACAGAAACAGCAAGTCCTGCTGTGAGCAAGGATTTGAGCACCAGCAGCAGCATGGCAGGTTATCCTCAAACCAGAGGAGCAACAGGAACAAATCAGAGCTGGGAAAAAAATCCCAAAGTGAAGAATTTACTCATTTTCTAAGCTTGGGCACAAAGATTTGGTCCTGGAACTTTCCAAGGAACGTGACCTGGTGAGTGATAGGATATTGTGCTGAGCCTATGCATGCTGTGGGCCAGCAGGTAAATGTCAGAAAGGTGGATGACAGGGCAGAGCCAGAAAATTGCAAAAAATTATGAGCTTCCTCAAAAGCTTTCCTGACCCTGTCAGTTTGTAATGGAAATTCAAGAGGGAAAAGCGGTTTAGGGCTTGAGTAGTTTTTTGCCTGTGAGGGAGAAATAGAAACATTGAAACAGCTGAGCAGTGGACTCAGCCTTCATACCTGGAGGTTTCAAGCCCTGAGTAACCCGGTCTGAGATCAGGGCTCCTGTTGCTTTGGGCAGACAGCTGGACTACAGATCTGCTGAGATTTTCTCCAGCCTGAGTCTTCCTGTGCTTGTAGGACGGTGTCCAAGGCAGGTTCGGGGCACTCAGGGTGCTCCAATCTGTGCAGCAGCTCAGAGGAGGAGGATGAAGAGATGCTCCCCAGTGGAACATGCACTGCTTGGATTGACCACTGCCTTGGAAGGTAGTGCCTGTGGAAGAGTCTTCCATGAAAGAGCACAGAAATCCCTCGAGCCTTCAGCTGCTGCTTCTACACGGGGACTGAGGTCAGCAACAACAGGGAGGAGGAGAGGTGCTGAGAGCCCGGCAAAGGGGAGGGGAGGTGCCTTCCCCAGGTGTGAAAATGCTTGGGGGGGCTTGTTTCTTCCAAAACCTGAATCAAATACTTAAATTAATTGATAATAAATTACATTTCCCAAGGCAAGCCTGTTCTGCCCATGGCAGCAGTCAAGAAGTGACCTCACTCTATTTTGCCTCAACCCAGAGGAGAGTGATTGAGGGCTGGGGACACACAGACACAGAGGCAGCTGGACAGGTTCTGGCTGGTCAGAGGGAGAATGAGGATCTCACCTGGGTGCCTCATGGCCAGGAACTGCTCCCTTGCTCCAGTGAGCTTGACACAATGGTCCCATGACACATCAAGTCCAGAACCCCATTAGGCTATCAGTCCCTCACACTGCTGGCTGAGGGGCATCTGGTTTCCTCCAGTGTCAAACACAATGCACAGTGTCATTATTTTTCTTGCTAATAATTAGTTTTAAGTCAAGGCTTTACTCCAGCTAATGAAAAGGTGAGCTGGGGGGTCACCCACATCCCAAAACACAGCAGCAAGTCCGGGAAAAAAAAAGTAGACATTACAGGGAAGGATTCCTGCATGAATGGTTGTGGGACAGTGGAAAAACCTCTTGAGCAAAGCTGGTGGGTAGGAGACCATGAAGGACTCCCAAAGGCAACAGCTACAGATGGGCTGTTCACCAGCAGGAACCTGGGAGCCTCCAGGTGCTGCGCTTCCCAAGGGCTGCAGCCAAGCAACTGCTCCAGTGAGGAAGAGGAGGCTTCACAGGACCTGAACTATCCTTGAAGGAATAGTGAGCATGGTGGGAACGTCTCCTTCCCTGGCTTTGATCCCTCTACTAGAGTTATCAGCATCTTCAGATGCTGGATCATCCCTTGGCTTGGTATGCTGTGGCTCTGAGGTTCCTGTTCCTGGGCAAAGGGCTCTTCTCCTGTAGGATCAAAGGATCAGGTTGAATTTATCATCAGAACTGTGGAGAGCAGAGTGTGAAAGTTTAAGGTTGCATTTATGGCATCACTCTGGGCTCTGCAGCCAGGTTTTGCTCTTCCTGGGGACATCCCCAGGGCCAGAGAGATGCTCAGAGGAAAGGCTGACACAGCACCAATTGCTCAGTTGTGAGGAGAGAAGGCTCAGTGGAAACCTTAGAGCCCCTGCCAATGCCTAAAGGGGCTCCAAGAGAGCTGGAGAGGGGCCTGGAGTGACAAGACAAGGGGGATGGCTTCCCACTGCCAGAGGACAGGGTTAGATGGGATACTGGGAAGGAATTCCTCCCTGAGAGGGTGACGAGGCCCTGGTGCAGGCTGCCAAGAGCAGCTGTGGCTGTGCCATCCCTGGAAATGCCCAAGGTCAGGCTGGACAGGGCTTAGAGCAAACTGGGATAGTAGAAGGCATCCCTGCCCCTGGAATATGGCCACAAGATGTGCCTTCTAACCCAACCCCTTCTATGATCCCATGACCCCCAAAAGTGGCTGGAAGCCATAGGGTGCATCTGTGAGCAGCACTTCCAGAAGGTATAAAACCAGTCTGTTCATGGAACTGTTCCATCACCCATTTCAGCCAGGTCCCAGCTCCCTTCTCCAGCCATCCTGCACAACAAAGGGCCCTGGGGCTGTACCTCTGCCCCTGTGAGTGTTTGACGGCATGCACAAGGTGAGGGTGCACCACGCCATCATCACAAAGCAGCCTCATAATCAGACTGAGTGTTTGATGGCCAAGGCCAATGAGCCTCTGGTAACCCTGAGGTGCCACAAGGCCAGGACTCTGAGTCAGAAATCCCACCACTGCAGGACAAGATTTTGCTGGGAATATTCCCAGCAAAGGGAGTCACAAAGATGCTTCAGTGGTGAGCGGTGTGATCAGCTCACCTAATGTGCTGTTTTATCATGTCAGGGTCTCCTCCAGTGAGGCTGCAGGGACTGAATCCAACCCTTCTGAGCTGTTGAGAGCCAAGCACTTCCTTCCACCCTGCCCCAAGGTGCTCCTACTCATCATTCCCCCTGCACAAGTTCTGGGGGTCTGCCTTCCCACCCCCACAAAGGAGTCTGCAAAGAGCCAGTTTTATTCACACAGGCACATCAGACATCAACAAAACACAAAACATACAGGAACTATACAGGGAGGCTCCATTTTTCACACCATCACTATTAACAATATTTCAGAAAGAATAAGTAAAAGTGATGTTGCTGTAGAAACCCACAAGGACGATGCTCTCCTCTGTTCATCACCCACAGCCGACCTTGCAGACCTCATCCTTCCCAGCTGCACCTCTTCAGTCTGAAAAGTACTTCTCCAGCACCTTGGCTAAAAGCCCTGTCTCCTACAAAACAAGGCACAATGGTGAGACATGAGGTCATGCATACAACCACCACCATCACCATCCATGCTGGCTACCGTAGGACAGATCAGACAAACATCCTTTGCTGGAGCACGATGGCACTTTCAGGGATGGCTTGGGATGGCACATGAGAAGGACGGAGCCAGAAGCCTCCCATCTGTGCTCCAAAGGCTGAAACACAGCTCAGATGTCAAAGGGAAACTTCATCCCAGTGAGGCAGCAGCCACTGGGCTGAGCTTCAGGGGAGAGCCTCATTTAGCAGAGAATGTGAGAAGGCAAAAAGAGACAAAAAACACAGCAGGGAAGAATCACAGAGGAGTTTGTGGGATTGGCACTGACCACAGGGCCTAGAGCTACACAGGACAGCACCTGCCTCAGGCAGAAGGGCTCTCCCCATACCACTGGAGCTGTTCTGTTCCACACACATGGTCTCTGCATCCTGGGGAATCAATGCCACATACCCAAGGAGATGACAAAGGATGGGAAGGATCCTCCTCTGCCAGCCCAATCTTTGACGCACAGAGCAACATGACAGCAGTGTGGAGCCCCAGCATGCTGAGAGCCAAGCCCTGTCTGCCACACATGACTGGAAAGTTGAGATGGAAATGAGAGATCCTGAGCAGGGCATGGACCAGGGGTTTCATAGGGCAGAGCTATGAAAAAGCCTGTGAGGAAGGTGGGAACAGGGCACATAGATCAGTTCAGGCTGGGTGCTGACACCTGGTGTCCAACAACAGTCACGCTGAGGGGGAAAGCTGTCCGGGTGGCAGGAATTTGGACTGGCACTGTGACAAACACAAGAGCAAGAAAAAGTAAGGTCACGCAGAACAGTATAATGTGGACAGCACTCAGAGGCACTGGGGAGAAGCAGCTCTGTAATATCAACAGCATGGATGTGGGGATGCCCTGGGGATGGGTGGGAGAAAGGAGCAGGAGGGCAGGAGCTGGGGAAGTGAGGTGCTCAGAGGTGCCAAAGGAGCAAAACCAGAAACAGAACCCAGCAAGGTGACCAAGGCACTGCCGAAGGAGAGGCTTCAGGCTTTGGGAAGAGAAAGTGGGGGGCAGGAGCCAGTTACACTTCAAGCACACATGTGGGCATGGAATCCAGCCTTGCCCTACAGAGACACCAAGGCAGGCACTGGCCAGCACCTGCACGGCACACCCTCCAGCAGCAGGGCTTTGGCACCCAGTGCTGTACTTGGACAGGACCTACCCCCGAGTACTGGCCAGGCTCTGGCACTCAGCTGGACTCTGTAGTGCAGTATCAGCACTCAGGGCAGCCTTTGCACAGGCACATCTGCAACACGAGCAGCGATCAATGAAGGGGATAGCCCCAGGGCGCATCTTTACCAAATTCACACTCAGAAACAAGGCAGCACATCTACCAACTCTGCAATCCTCTCAACAAGTGCCCTCCTGCTCAAAGGTTCCTCGGGGACCATGGGGCTCCACAGCCCTCACCTCCTTTCAAGCTGCATCTGTGAAGCAAACACTGCAGCAGCACAGCACACGACACAGAGAGTGGGGTGGGCTAGTGCCTTCAGCCATGCCCAGCGGCATCTCCACTGTGGAAAGCCCGCTACTCAATGGGAACAGCCCTCTGGGATGCATCAGTTTACCTGAATCTGCTGAAAGTGAGTCCAAAAGGGGCTTGAACAACCAGTAGCTCTCAGGCTCCCGGTCCTGCAACTCTGCTCCACCCGTGCCAAAGAAAAGCAAGTCCTGCCTAACCCTGCATAGCAGAAACAGCTTTACCTGCATGCAGTGCTACTGGATAGCTCCTCAGGCTTCTGGCTCAGTAGGACTGACTTAAGAGGATTTAATCCTTTTTAGCGTCCCAGTTACTTCCTGCAGTAACTGGAAAGGGTGAGACCCCAGGGAAGTGTGCAGGAGGCAACAGACAAGCAGAGCCACACAGACTAATTCCATCTGTGAATGCAGAAATTCCTTCCCTGGACTGAGCAATTCAATCTCTACATCCTGCCTGAGGATCTGTGCCTGTGCATTGCTCCCAGGGGCAGTTTTTCCACTAGGAGCCAAGTGAGCTCAAAGGTAAAAGCCACAGTAAGGCTGAGGATCTGCTGATACACAGTGGAACCAGTGAAGCTCCTGCCCTCCCCCTGCTCCCCAAAACCTGCTCTGCAGCAGGACCACCAACACACCCTCTCCAAGGCTTTGTGCCCTCAGCATCGAGGAATCCAAATCACACTGACACAGAGTCAAAGCTCTTTGCTTGATTGATGCCTTTCCCTTCACAAACTTTGTCCCTCTTTATCTGCTGCTGTGGAAATAAGAGGGAAAGAGGATTTTCCTGTCCTTGGAAAAAGGGACACCATCCTCTTCTGCATCTGGCTGAGGAAGACCCAGATGCTTATTAACAACCCCTGGAGACCACCACTGTCACAGCTCCATGGCAGTGTTACTGCTCATCCTCACACTCTTCCCAAGCACCTGGGACTATCTGTCACTACCCAGCTAGACACAAGCCTAAGGACACTTCTCCTCTCTCCCTTTATGGCTGGCTTTAAGAAGTGGTTTAAGGAGAGTTAAAAGGAGGGTAAAGAGGGGAAAGCACCTGTAGCAGCTGTGCAGGTGCTCCCATCTCCAGCACAGCTCTTCCACCCTTCTGCTCTGAGCATCTCCCTCCATCTAAGTCAATATTCACCTGGTCAGTGAGGTCGTATTTCCCTTGCTTCTCATCCAATAGCCTTTCTTGCAAGAGGATTTTCAGGAGCTCCCGGGTCAGCAGTTCCATAATGTCCTCCATCAAGGCTCGTAGAGAGGGACTGAACACCATTGGCACTTCAGGCTCCTCCGGAGTCTCCAGGTGTGGGGAGCCAGTGATGCTCTTCTTCCCCATGAAGTGACCTGCAACAGCACACACGGTGTGGCTGGGGGGACGCAGGGCTCCAGCAGGAACCAACGAGGAGCACCAAGCGACCTAAAACTGAGTCAAGAGAAAGCCAGAAATCCCAAGTCCTCACCGCACACGGGATTTTTGGAAAACTTCCCTCTCTGTTCCTGTTGACAAGATCTCTGGGATTACAGCGATGCCACCCAGGGATGCTGAACCTCACATTCCAAGGATGCCACACTGGTCAGTCTGCTGGAGATGTTGGACCTGCTGCCCAGGGATGCAGCTGGAGGTGACTTCACGCCTGCCCTGGCCTCCCCCTGCCCATCGCGGTACTGCCAGCATCCCCTCCCCTGGTGGGAGCGGGGGGCTCCGCACAGGCGGCCACAGGACAGTGCGAATGTCGCCGTGCCCCGCACACCCCGCGCGTCCCTGCGCCCCCCGCCCGGTACCTGTGGCCCAGAGGTTTCCGCGGGGGTTGACCTTGATCTTGGCGGCCTGGCTGCGGTGCTCAGCTAGGTCGAGGTGGACGGCGGGTCCCAGCGCGGCTCCGCAGAGCAGCAGCAGGAGGCAGCGCAGCGCCATCGCCGCCGCGGGACCCGCGGCCGCCGCCGCCCGGTTATAGGCGCGGGGGCGGGACCGCGCTCGGCCCGCCCGGCCCCGCCCGGGCTGGCAGCTCCGTGCTCCGCCTGTGCCCGGCGTGGGGCACCCACGGAGATGGGACTGAGCCACCATCGAGGGGAGCTCACCGCTGAGTCTGAGCCCCATTCCAATATCTCTCTGTCGCGGTGTGTCCATGCTTCCAGCTTCTTCTCCATGCTGCCTTTTCGCACTGGAGCTCAGCCGTGAGCTTCATTTCCAGTTTAGCTCAAACCCATCTCCCAGGACGTGTACCTGCGCACCTGATTATCGGCATGGAGAATCTGAGGATCCTGTCCTTAAGGACCTGCCAGCTCTGCCCAGCTCCTTCATTTTCCAGAGCAGCCTCCCAGAGGATCCCACTTGCTGCACAGCACGAGCACCAGAGCCGGTGTATCACTTCTCACCTTCTCCACTCCCTTTGAGATTCTGCAGACCACTACTTCCTGATTTCCATGACTTTGCAAGGAGGTGCTGGTCATGGGGATGAGATGATCCAGTTCTCCTGGGAAATGGCAGAGGGAATTCATTAGCAATGCCCTTCTCAGCATCTGCTCCTGTTCAGGAGAACAGGGATGGAGGTGACACGTTCCCCTTCAGCAGCAGAGAACTGCAAACTCAACTCTAAGCTTACAGGAAGAAATCCAGAAGTGTTCCTGTGTTACCACATGTGTTTGGCATCCTCCCAAACTGTGTGAGTGTCCCCTTGGGTGGCCATTCCAGCATGGGCTCCCTTACTGTTCCAGAGATGTGCCACAGTGATAGACAAGGGCTTCTCCTCCCTCAGCCATCAGATGTGACACCTCTGCCAGCCTTGTGTCCAGGTGTGCTGGAGGTCCTGGACTCAAAAGAGGGATCTCACTCTGCTCTCTCACCCTGCTCCTTCCCTGTGTTCAACAGGAAAATGGCTCAACAGGCAGTGCTCAGCTTGCCACTCGAGGTGACCCTTTAGGGGGGCACAGGGTGCATGAATACAGTGCTCACCCCAGATGTGGCATGTACAGCACCACAGCCCCAGCTCTCACGTTCACATCATGGCAGCTTTGTCTCCCCACTGAGTCAGCAGAGAGAGGAGACCTGAGGTCCCTGGTCCCAGCGGTGCTGGTAGCTGGGATCACTGCTTGGGCTCTGGTGTCCCCTCCCAGTGCCCACATGCCAGTGCTGCATCTGGACAGAAGACCCCTGTACCTTCACTATTTACTCTCTCAGTTCATGTCCCTCCCCCAGTGTCCTGCACTGCCATTGCACTGACAAAACAAAGCTTTGGGTATTATCCCAAGCCTTTTCTCCAAAACAGTTCTGAATTCACTCATGGTGGTCAAAGTGATGGAACTTTGGGTGTCTGGAAAAGGTGGGGGGTGCAGGAAGTGCAGGAGGAGGAGGATGTGAGATCCAGAGAAGGTGCTGGATGTGAAGGAAGATCCTGATGCTGCCCAGTGCTGGCACAGAGGAGTCTAGCTTCTCCTTACCCTGGGGAAGGGGTGTTTTTTGAAAGGTGAGCAGCAATCCTCTACTGTGGGGAACAGCAAGCTGAAGGGTTACCTGCAGGATTAGGGAGGATGAAGCCAGGGATGAAGTGATCCCAATTACAGAGGGCAGAGGAAAGAGTCCTGGGCAATTATGGCACCAACTGAAGCATGACATGGCTAAGTCCCACTCCTTCAGTGCTCCTCACAGGCAGCCCCAGGGAACAAGGGATAAGCAGTGGGAAGCTGCAGGGTTTCAAACAGGATGGAGGCTTTTGCACTGATCTAATTAGATGCACAACCAAATGCACACAGATCTTCCTTCTTTTTCAGCTGCTGTTATCTCAGCCAAGGTGGGAGCAGAGGAACAGGTATTTTCTATCCCAGGGGCACTGCTAAGCAAACTTGGGAAAGGCTGGGAAAAGCAAATCAGGGAGCTTCTGCCCTTTTGCAGTGCCACTGTAAACCTTCAAAAACTGAGGGGATGTCAGATTAATTGCTGAGTACTAAGACTTGACCTCATGATGTGTGTGAGGGAGATGTGAACCCATAACCCTGATTTCAAGTCTGGAAAGAGCACTGGAACAGCTACTCAGAGATGTGCTGGAGGCTAGAAGGGGGAGCACAGTTCAGGGCAGCCAGTGGGGCTTTACTGGAAAACAATAAATGAGCTGGTGAAAGGACCCCAAGCTCAGCACTCGCTGAGCAGCAGCAGCAGTGCTGTGATCCAGGCAGGGCCCTAAGAACAGCAATTCCTCCACAACAGCCTTGGTAAATACCAGCCCCAGACCCAACAGAGATTTTCTCTGGATTTTCCAGTCTTCACAAAGAAGTTGTTTTTAATTTTAGGGAAAATAACTGGCACCCAGGACCTGCTTGGGAAGGGCACCAGAACCTGAGCACCAGAACCTGGCCACCAGCCTGGTGGGGTTTGTGGTAGATGTTCTGCCTCTCCCTTTGTCAAACTTTGGTGAGTCAGAGCAAGACACCCAGCCTGGAGCCTGCTGGGACCTGCAGCATTCCAGGTAGGAACTGACACTGCAGTGCTTCTCTGCCACTTGCTCTCTCCAACTCAGCAGAGATTGACCTTCCCAACAGCTACCAGCCCCCAAGGGAATCACCCCAGCTTACATATCAAAAAAAGCTTTATAAATTCTACTTTATTTTTGCTAGCAGAGGTCAGCACACCAACTTTCACAGATGATGCAGGAGATGGGGCTGTTGGCAGCCCCCGAAGTGACTCCTTGGAAAATGGCAAGGTGCCGATGGTTATGTCCTGGAGGCAGAGGAGGGACTGCACAGAGCTCCCCCTCCCCTCTCCGTAGTATTTACCCTCCGGGGCTGGGTGAGAGCAGCCCTGCACAGCCCCACACCCTCCTGGAATGTCCCTTCCCACCCAAAACACCTCAAAGCTCCAGGTATCTTCAGCTTCCCCAGATGCCTGCAGCTGGAGAGAGCAGGGGTTGTTTTCTTCTGTTTTCCCTCAGCAATCGACACACACGGTTTACTCTGGATGGCTGCTGACCACAGAACTGACATTTTCACAGCACAATCTGTAACAAACCCGACGTTTCAGATAGTAACACAACTTGGAACCCGTTGTTTTATAAATAGAGTTAAAATTGGTTTTTCTCCCTGTACACCATTTTGTATTTATGTCCATTTAAATTTCATCTTTTTTATTACCCAGTCTCTTCTGTCTTCCCTTCTGTTCTTTACCTTTTAACAAACAATTTCCCTGTAAGGATCTCTCCACTTGTTCCAGGGCTGCTTCCTTCTTTCAGAAGGCTTTGCTGAGGGATCTTGACAAATACCTTTGGGAAATCCAGGTGGATGATCCTTGTGGGTTCACCTTACCCATAAGCCTCCAAATTCCTTCAACAAGCTCCAAGTCTATTCTTAGGGTGTTCTGTTCCCTATCAAACTCCTGTCCAAGTAGGGATAAGATGAGCAATAACAGACCTGTGAAAGAGGCACTAGTAGCAAATCCTCTAAACGCGCCTAAAGATGAAGCAGGATTTCACCAGTAAAGAAAGGAAATCACAACTAAGGAAAATAAATGGATGTAAAAACTGCCCAGCCAAAAGGGCCTCACTAACAAATGTAACAGACCAACCTGAAAATACCCTGGTTCAAGGGCTTTAAAGCAAGGTCCATTTTGTTTTTTCTCTGTTTTGCGTCCAAGTTTGGAGTCCTCAGCACAGGAAAGACATGGACCAGTTGGAGCAAGTCCAGATACGGCCACGAGATGCTCTGAGAGCTAGAGCCCCTCTGCTCTGGAGCCAGGTTGGGAATACTCACCTGGAGAAGAGAAGGATCCAGGGAGACCTTACAGTTCCTGCCAGTGCCTGGAAGAGCTCCAAGAGAGCTGGAGAGGGATTTCAAACAAGGGCCTGGAGTGACAAAACAAGGGGAAATAACTTCCCACTGCCAGAGGACATGGTTAGATGGGATATTGGGAAGATACTCTTCCCCATGTGGTTGGTTAGGCCCTGGCACAGGTTGCCCAGAGCAGCTGTGGCTGCCCCATTCCAGGAAATGTCCAAGGCCAGGTTGGAGCAACTCAGTCTAGTGGAAGGTGCCCCTGCCCACAGCAGAGAGTGGGACTGCGGGACTGGCTGGGCTTTAAGGTCCCTTCCAGCCCAAATCATTCTGAGATTCCATGCTTTCAGTACCTTTGGCACTGGCTCTGGACCCCAGAGGTAGTCAGGCTGGCAAGGGAGAGACTCCCTGCTGTGGATTTCAGGCTTCCCAGGCCCTGCAAATATCCACCTGGGCAGGCCAATATGTGCTCAAACTGATGGCTCTAATAAAAAGCAAATACAATGAGCAAAGGTCTCAAATGCCCCTATTTGTTTCCTTCACAGAGCTCCTGATGCCAATAAAACTCTTAGCAGCAGTTAGGTTGCTTCAGTCTCTTCTTCACCATTTTTCCAAAGCCAGGTCCTGACACATGCCTGAGGGTATATTTTGATGCATTTTTCTCTTGTTTGCAAAGATTAAATCCCTCTGATACATCCATTCGTCCACAGGCAAGAGCTGTTGTTTATAAAAAATAAAATTTGAAATCTTGCACATCTTGATTTCAACTCATTTTCAATTTTCATTTAAGCTGTAAATGAGCTGTGGTTTTCCCTGAGGTCTCCCTTTCACTCCACACTGCTGGACATATACAAATAACTGCTCTGCAAGAAGACTTAAGAGACGAAAATCGTGTTTCCTTCCAGGCAAATCCAGGCCTAGCTCAGAAGTGTCCCAGCCAGAATTATACAGCAGAAATCCAACATCCCAGTTTGAATGAATCAAGGCTCAGAGAAGTTAATTTCCTCCATATTGCTTTTCCTTCAGGTCTGTTTTTGAACCTCCCCTTTCCCTATAGAAACAAAGGTGATAGCAAGACATTCAGCAGAGAGAGATGCAGCAAGATTTTTTAAATTGTTAAACAGAAGGAGCAAAAATAGTCAAAAGATGAGGAGCAGAAGGAGTAAGAGACTGAGAGCATCTGCACCATCCTAGATCACAGAGGTTCTGAATCAAAAGGCGGATTTCTAGTCCATCCCTATTTAGACTGTTCTTCTCTGTGAAGATGTTTATTTCCCCCAAGGTTTAGGAAACTCTGCTAGATAGGCATTCACAGGACTTGCTAGAACTGAACAAGCATCTGAATTTCCCCATGAGCTGGAGTAGGTTTAATAGACAATGTGCTCAACTAGCAGGCCAGCACATAGAGTCAGGTCCTGCTCCATGGGGAACTTGGATTATCTGTGATGGAGCTGATGGGTTTTTACAGAAACTGAAGGATAAGCAGGGCAAGCAAATGTGAAGAAGGATTCTCATAGCTGGGCAGACTAGGAACCCACAACAAAGCCACCCAATTAGGGCAAAACAGAGCCACCAAGGCAGATTTCTCAGGAAAGCCCCTGTGTCCTATATGAATCCAACATACTCGGGCAGATCTACTCTGGCAGAGACCTGTGGCTCACACAGGTGAGAATCTGGGTGCAGATGACAAAGGGACAGAAGTGTTAAGATGTTGGGAAGAGGTACAAGGGGCAAGAGGCTGGCTCAAAGCATAGTGTGGGTGCTGTTTCTCTTCCCCCAGCAATGAGAGTCAGACAAGTCACCCACCACACATCAACTCCCACCCTGAGCGGCTGACACTGTGGGAACAGCACAGGCTGGGCCATTCTGGCATCACCCCAGTGCACCTTCCTGGAGGAGGGGACCAGAACATTCCTCATCTGATTCAGGCACTGAGTCACTAGCACCGTGTGGGTCATACAAACAGCTGCTTTGCACTGCCCCTGCTCTGGCACAGGAGCCATCCCCAAGGCATACACTCTAAGCATTTCCTCTCTCCCTTCTCTCCTCCTCTGTCTCCTCTACATCTCCTGGTCACCTTTTGGGCTGTCCTGGGAGCTGCACACTTTGTTTGTGTTGTGCATTTCTCCAGCAGAGAGTGGTCTTCATGCATGGACCAGGTTTCTTCTTGAAGATGCTCCTTGGTAAAAAATACAGCTGACCTGTTCTGATTCCACGGGCACGAAAATCACCATGAAATTACCCAATCTCATTAAAGACAGTGGGGAACTCACCATCTGACAAAACCTGAGCCCTGTAAACCCCTGCAAAGCAATAAGCAGCAACAGATCTGGATGAACCACCATGATGCTCATTGCTGTTCAACCAACAACCATGCGTTAAAGAATCATAAACACACAAAAACAGCCTCTGTCTCACAGAGCTCCAGCTTGCAGCACCTCATCCACCCCTCACAGCTCACTTCCCAGCCATCGTGCTCTTGCTTATGCATTTAGCTTTGATACAAAAAAATCACCCACTGGAATTCCAGTGGCCATCAGACACAGCCCAGCATGGCTTTGCTTCATGGAACAGCTCCTGCCTGTGAAGGAAATCTGTGCCCTGAACTGCGGATGTGACTGAACTGCAATTAAGCACTGGAATTGCTACCAGAAAACCCGCTCTGTTTGGCTGTAACCAACCACAACAGAGGCAGGAGCAATCAGCCCTGGCAGACTTTTCCCTTCATTTTTTTCTCCTTTATAAACCAGACCTTTCAACACCCACATACTTTACAGGCAAATCCCATTCCTGTGGTGAGACAAAGGTCTCCATCCATTTCCAAAGCTTCCAGTATCACCGGCTGCTGGAGCTGCCCAAACAGTTTCACCTTAAAAAAAAAAGTAACATAAAACTGAAATAAAACACAAACACATCAAGTTCTACCATAAACCACCCTGGCTGTATGTGAGCTCAGAAATGCTCCCAAACACCTCAGCATCAGCACCCAGCCAGCCAGAGATGCTGCTCACTCTGTGGCTTTTCTGCTCAGCAAAGCAGAATAAATCTGGTGGGGATGCAGCCAGCAACAACCCAGTGTTATCCTGCCCCCATATCCCCACAGTTTTCAGACTGTGCAGGCTCATCCCCAACACTCCCCCATCCTACTGTGGCAGGAAAGGTGCTGCTGGAAGGCAGGAGGTGATGTGAGAGGTCGCACAGGAGGGGGTGGTGTTGGAGCTGTGATGGGGTTGACTGCCGAATTATTTTTGCCCTAATTTTAGTTAACTCCCCATTTCACAACTGCAGGTAACAGAACCAATTCTCAGCTGCACAGAGCTGAAAACAGGCAGAACAGGCACGGCAGAGATGAATTCTCAAGTGCCACATGGCAGCCCCTCGTTTAGGACAATTGTTCCTGTTCTTCATGCCCCTGCACACCCTTTGGACAGAAGCCTCCGAAGCTGAGCTGCAGCAGGGGTTCCAGCCACCCCTTACCCAATCACTCTGCGTTTTTCAACATTTCCTGTTCAATTCCTTCACACAACACCAGACAAGAGCAGGGCACATCCTCCTCCAAGAGCTCACGTTGGTCCTGTATCTCTCAGCCCAGGGACTCCTGACACCAGCTGCCACCCTCTGGACACATCATCCTGCNTTTTTTTTTTTTTTTTTTTTTGTTAAATTAACTCAGTGACAGGAATACAACTGCTTTTGCACGCTCAGAATTTTGGAGAAGATCTGAAAGGGGGAGGACTTGGAGAGCAGCAGCAGCACTCCCAGCAAGTGCTTATGGGGAGGTGTTGATTAGCAGCTTTCAGACAAGCTCAACTCAGCCCTTTGTGTGAGCCCAAGTCTAAAACTCATTTATGCATAAAAGCTGTGTAGGCTCGAGGCAAAGCAGGGACAGACTCAGGCTCCACATGAGCTGCAAAGGCAGAAATGCCTCAGGAAGGTGCTCTACAGTGATAGCAGCTCTTAAAGATTCTCTGTTCTCTCAGTGCTGGCCGAGTTTGACTTTTCACAGAACATCCCATCCTGAACTCAAGAATTACAGAAAACATTCATCCACATTCTCCTCTCAAGGTCTAATACTGAGGGCAAGAGATACAGATTTTATTACCATTCTTATTATGAAGTTATGATTACTCAGAGCCACAGGCCCGAGGCTCAGTGCTGGGGGTTGGGCCTGTTTGTAGACTCCTTTCAGTGCCCTTACAGGTGATGTTTGCTTTATCTCACATAGGGAATAAAGCACCTGTAACATCAAAACTAGCAAAATGGCACAATTCACCTCCAGAGACGGGAGAGACCTGAAAAACCCAATGAAAGACATATGCAAGAAACTGCAAACAGCCATAAACATCCCAGTGGATTTTGTCCTTGCTTTTCCTGACTGCTTTTGCTTTATACAAGCTACATGTGCGGCTGCAGTGACCATCTGCAATGATTCCTGTTGCTCTGGAATCCTGGAGCAGTCATGGAGAAGAGCTGATAAACTGCAACATCGCTGCCTTGCACCTCTTCCCTGGGCTCTTTCTGACATCTCCACCAGCAGGATCACAAGCCTGAATGAGAAGCTCAGAAAAAACAGCTGCTGCACATGGTGCCAAGTGGGTTTTTTATTTCAGATCCCAGGGCACTCTGTAGCTTTCAGGTGAGCTGTGAGACGTGGCCAGTTCACAGGACACCTGAAACCCTTTTCCAAACTAAGCAATTTTTATTATTGCACCCTGCTAAATCATCCCTGTCAAAGAGCTGAGGGTATTTCCTATCTCAATCCTTCTGTTACCTGCCGTCACAAAAGTAATCCTTTGCCATCTTCTACAGTAGCAGCTGCATTTAGACAGATTATTTCACTGTGATTTACAGAAACACAGAAATATTGAATGATCAACAGCTCAAGACAGATTAGTCTCCAAAAAGAGGTGAGAGGAGCAGCTGCTACTGCTCTGTAAAGAGAGAACAAGTTAGATGGTGGCTCTAGGAGTGGGTGTGTAACAGCAAAGCCCAGGTGTCCCCCAGAACCTGAGCAAGGAGGCTGCTCTCTTTAGGGCAATAAGAAAAAACGTGGCAAGAGGCAAAATCTTTATTCCAGTTCTGAAGTGGAAAAAAACCGTCATGGCAACAACTCACCACTGGACAGTTCAGTAAGCATAAGGGAGGAGGCACCTGGCCCGGCCAGGCATAGACTGAGGACACGGTCCCAGAGGCACTTGGAGAGGAAGCTCAGCTTCAAAGTACAAGCACTAAACACTTTGGCTCAAATTTTTAATATAAAAATTCACTAAAAAGGCTAAAATGTGACAAACCATTGGAAATACTGTGACAAACATTCACCCTTACGCAGTAAAAATCAAAACAAACCCAAACTGGCAAGAAGCTTTGAAATGCATGCTTTCTTCTTTCTCCTGGCACATCGGACCATCAGCTACTTTAAACGTTCATCTAGAAAATCCATGGCACCTTCACCTTGTAGTTCACTGCAAGGGACTACTCTCGATGGACCAGCACAAATAAACCCAGTAAAAAGAGGACTGCATACTGGAAGAGAGAGCAGAGGAGACATAGGAGTGCACACTGGTGTCTACTGCAGCGAACATGCAGGGCACAGGGTTCTGCCTGTGTTCTCATGAAGGAATTCAAGCTGGGGTGGAAAAAGCAGGTAGGAAATAGAAGAGCTCTTACCTTAAATTTTGGATAATCGTTCATTAAGATAGTCACTATTCCAATATAGGGCACAAATCTGCAAGAATAAAGGTTTTCTTAGAGCAAACACTATTCCAGGGTGCAGAGGGAACATCACTCAAGCATCCCAAGGGCTGAAGTCAATGGGCTGGTGACTTCTTCCTCCCTGTGACAGTGGGGCTGAGTGACAAGCAGCCCCAGAATGTGTTTCAGCCTATGCCTGGTTCAGATATCACTTGCTTGCAAATGCTGAGCCTCCCAGGACAAATCTGATGACAATTCTGATCAAGTCTGAACCCACACCACCCTCAAATCAGTGTTCATCCAGCATCAACATCCAGGATGCAGCTGACAACTTGATGCCTTTGCTTAAGCCAAACTAAGAACTGAACTCTCCACACTCTCAGGCAGGTTACAAAACCCAGCAGGGATAGCTCAGCACAATGGGGGATTTACCAGACAGCTTTTGGGGACAACAGTGTGAAAAGCCCCATCATTTTCAACTGCACTTACCCTCTTGCTCGTCCTACAACATCCTTCTTCTCCAGCCAGTGCTGCCCCTGTTTGTAGAGCCCTCTGTCATCCACAGCATTGTTGTCTCCCTTTGTCAGAAATTTGATGTCTCCATTTTGCCTGGTAAAGACAAGACAGCCAGGTAAGGTAGGACAGAAACTTGTTAAAAGCTATTCTACAACAAGCATGGAGAGACCAACACAAGGGTACTAGAAGCAATCATGTCCTACAATTCAAGAAGGATAATGCAGCAGAAAGCAGATGGTTTGGAAAAAACTGTCATGGGAAGAATGAATTCTGGCCCCAGCTAAGCCTTCCAGCAGAATTTCAGAACAGAACCAGCAGGACAAGTCTTTTCTAGTGCAGGTGCAGCTATTGCCCCTTCGCTTTCGACCCATCTTGTGTTGATGCTTCTCTTGCAAATGTTCGAGTCTGGTCTCCCTGCTACCACACAAAAGGAGAGGTTGGGATTGAAGCACACAGCTCTACTCAGCAGTGGGCAGAAGCAAGCTGAAACTTAGAACTGATTAGAAAAGGGGGACAGAAAAAAAACCAAATAATACCATGATGACACTGCATGAACTCACGATGTGCCTACATCTCGAATGCTCTGGGCAATGTTGAGACCCCCAGACCCTTTTCTGCAATGGAGAGAAGTGGCAAAGGTTGAAAAATGGTTAACAAGGTCTGAAACCACTTCCATACAAGAAACTACAGACCAGTCTGGAAAAGACAGAACGAATGGGAGATGTGACACAGTCCACCACAAATGACAGCAACAGTCAAATAGCTCTTCACTGTCTCTTCCAATGCAAGAGCCAGAGGGTACCAAAAGGAGCTCAGAAGTCAGGGGTTAAAACCAGGCAGAGAAGGTGGTATGCAAAAATAGCCACAGTGCAAACTAAACCATGTCTCTCTGCAAGGTATTTTGGTTTGCAGAAAAATATATTTGCTCAAAAATTGACCTGATACTCCACATAAAAGAAGAAATTAGACTATTTATAAAGAACTAGGACTTTGTGCTTGAAACTGTAACCTGCAGAAAGCAGGGAAATTATCACTACATACTCTGTCAAGTCTTTAATTAATCCTGAGATGAATTAGCTTGCCATAAATGGGATAATGGAGCAGATGAATCTTTCCTTTGACCGGGGAAAAGCTTTTTAGATTGTTTCTCAGCCATTCCTGTTCAGATGCTGGACAGCAGCCCAGACAGGCACTACTCAGGGATTCATCACTGTCACCTTCCTGTGGCACCTGCAGGCAGGTGCTGAGCAAGAGCATCCTCAGTGCTTGAATCTCAGCTCTCAGAGAAATGACAGATGGAATGCAGAAAAGGAATGTAGGAAGTTCTTTGGAGCTCAGGCTGTTTTCATCATGCCTGAACACGCACACATTCCTTGACAGCAGAAGCTTAGAAAGGAAAAAGGGGAAAAACCCACAGCTTTCTCCAAAACACATCCAGCTTGTTGTGTTGTGTGAGAACAACAAACACTCCAGGAGCTCAGAGACACTGTCTGGGGAAAAAATAAAGATCCCCAAAGGTACAGATAATGTTGTTTAGGTCTGAAGAGTGACGGTGTAGGAGTGCAGCACCTTATTGAGCAGAGTCAAGGCTCTGTCACGACGTGGCATGAGAAGCCCATGGTGCACTTCTCTGTTGTCTGAAGTGAGTGAAGACTGGTCTGGCTGCCCTGCTCCAAAACCACTAAGTAAATTTTGACTGCAGACTCTGTGTTAGTAATAAAGAACAAATTCAATATTGGGCTGAAACAAGAAGAAAAGGCCAGCAAGGAACAGACATTTTCTCACTGACACAATATTGATGTGAAACTGGGCCCTGAGTTACCCCAAAATCACAGAGAACACTGTTTCTGTTTTCCTGCATTTTGACACTCCTGTCAGCTTCTGCAGAGACTTTTCACTTCCAAACTGGCACTAGAAAATTATTCTTTAAGTAGTGAAAGAAGGAACTGACACCCAAATCCTGCCTTGAGCTCCCAAGTTCAGGTTGAGTATGGATTTTTCCACTTTATCTTTCCTAACAAAAAGGTTAGGTTTGTGTTTGATTGTTTCAGTTAAATGAAACCCAAAATACTGCAGAATGGTTTCACCTTCCCAGTACTGGCACTATGGCCCTTTTACATTTAAACAAAAAATAGTGCTGGATACCCTAATATTGAGAGATAGAGCCAGGCAAAAAAAAAGAACAACGGGCAACATCTGAGAGAAAATGCTGCACAGAACAGGGGAGGAGGAAAACTGCATTTCACTTAAAAGAGTTCCCACAACATCACAAAAAATGCTCATACGACATCAGATGTCAAATCCAGCCCATAAACTGATCTTATTTTTAAATCAGTGGTATCAAAGAAGAGCTCTTTGAAAACTGACATCGTTCAAAGTTCTAGGTACAGAATAAATCTGAACAGCAAAGAATGTGCTTTGCCTACTGTGAGAAGCACTGTTTCGTTATCTCAGAGCCAGGATTCCAGCTGTGCATTTATGTGCACAAGGCTGGTGATCCTTGAGTAGAACTGGACAACTGGTCTGGATATTCCAACAGCTTTGGGAAAGGGACCCTCTCCATCCCATCGATATCTCAACTAGAGGAATCCTCAGATGTCACCTGGTACAGCTCCAGCTCACGCCAGAAAACATTTCCTCAGCAGAAACAGATGCTGGGACTCCAACCACCTAGTGCCTCTCAGAGATGCTTTGAAGAATCAATTATTCAGTTTAAGATTCAGTTTTCACTCAAACAACTCACACGGCTGGCTTGTATCCCCACAGACCAGCCTGGAGAGGCCACAGCTCCATCCAGCAAAACAGGAAAGCTCATGGCTGCAGTGGAAGCCTTGGTTGGAAAACTAAGCCCTGTTCAGCCATGAAACCAATGCCTGTTCCACTCCTTCAGACACACAACCTCCCCAGTGCTGAGAGTGAACAGTACACCAAGACTCTGAGGATAAAAATACAACTTTCTAGAGAGACAAAAGGCCCTGAGTCTGCATGACAGCAAAGACCAGGACCACAGAGACAAGCTCTAAAATAACACACACTACACACAAAATACCTTTCTGCCACAGCTATGCCCCACTAACAAGAATCACTTCACACACAAATGAAGCCATGCTACAGCAGACAGCACAGCAGCTCGGGACAGAGGGGATGGTACAGGAGACAGTAAGTGTGTTAACCTTCCAGTGCCTAAAGGGCCTCCAAGAGAGATGGAGAGGGACTTCAAACAAGGGCCCTAAACAGGACAGGGGCAAGGGTTAGATAGAACACAAGGATTAAATTATTCCCTGTGAGGGTGGTGAGGCCCTGGCACAGGCTGCCTAGAGAAGCTGTGGCTGCCTCTGGATCCCTGGAAGTGTCCAAGGCCAGGCTGGACAGGGCTTGGAGCAACCTGGGGTAGTGGTAAGTGTCCCTGCCCATGGCAGGGGATGGAATGAGACCGGCTTTAAGGTCCCTTCCAACCCTAACAATTCCTTGATTCTGCAGTTCAGAGTGTCCTGGGCATTGGCACAGACTCGCAGTTTGTGCCTTCTGCTGGATGATCTTTACAAGTAAACCAAGTAGGACAGATTTTGTCTGTCTGAAACTTCTGAGTTACTTCCTACAGCACCTGGATATTTATGATTGACATCCTACCCACTTATTTACCCAAGCAGCTGAAGAATATCAGTTAGGGAAACATCAGCAGTAGAACCCCCAGATTCTTAACATACTTCTCATGGATTTTCAGGACACGATGGACTATGGGAATTTCCCTTCCTTCTATCCTAAAGACAACTATTTCTCCCACTCTGATTGGATCTTCAATTCGGTTCGTGAGGAACAGGAGATCTCCTCTGTGGAAAGCAGGCTCCATACTCCCACTGAAAAAGAGGAGAGAAACAACTGAACAATATTTAAACACTCAGTACCAGGTTTCGGAGTTCATGGCCCTTTAAGAAAAATCTCACAAGAACCTCATGAGAAAGAGAAGCTGTGGATACCCCATTCCTGGAAGTGTTCAAGACCAGGCTGAAACCTTGATGAAGAACTTCTGAGAAAGCCACCTCGCAGACTGGGCAACCTCTATTTGCAATCAGGTTTTCAATCATCGTATTACCAGTAGTTTGGATAGGTTGGGAAAAGAGCACTGCCAGTACCTGGTGTTACAAGCACATCCAAAGGGTAAAGCTTTTTTAATAAGCAAAAAGCTGATGACAAATACTATCTTTTGATTTCTGAGCTCACCATTGGCAGGGCAACGCTGGCAGTTCTGTAATGATGGGAAGCTTTTTTTTTTAAATTTACTTTTTAGAGATAGATAGATAAGACAGATTATCCGCAGGAACAAAGCACTCAAAGCATCAGGCTCTTGCACTCCCATCTGAAACAGACAAAGGGACTTGCCAAAAATTTGTTACTGTGATTCATTACCACGACTCAAGTTATTTTTCTTCTGTCTTGTAAATGCCAATTGTTGCCAACTACTTATCCTTCCTAATTCCACATAAATAATGCAAAACAGAACGGTGAACTTTAAGTACTGCGTGCATTTGTGTTTTGTATTTTATCTTCACAGAGCACAGCAGATGCAGTTCAGAACAGCAGGTCACATCACTGTGACCTGTCTTACTCACTGGGAGGAGCAGTGGGAAACATCTGTCCTGTACTTCACGTCAGGAGGGAGCTCTGGTAAGCAGCACTTGGTCATGGCATTACAGCATTTCTACATCATGAACATTGACACAGAAACACAAAGAAAAGGCCAATGTGGCCACACAGCAGGTACAATATCCGTGCCAGCATCCAATGGCAGCCCAGGGAATTTGTCCCAGGCAGCAGAAAGGTGGGAGTAACACTGGTGGTACCCACTGCAGGACACTACTGTAAGGACAATGTGTGACACCCCAAACATACAGTGACAGTGACAACCTTTAAACTCAGGACCACCTCTGCAATGGACATTCACTGAATCATCGCAGATGGGTTGGAAGGGACCTTAAAGATCATCCCATTCCACCCCCCTGCAGGGACACATTCCACTAGGTCAGGGTGCTCCAAGCCCTGTTCAGCCTGGACTGGAACACTTTCAGGAATGGGACAGCCACAGCTTCTCTGGGCAGTCTGTTCCTGGGCCTCGCTGCCCTCAAAGGAAAGGATTTCTTCACATTGACCTATCTAACCCTGCCCTCGGGCAGTAGGAAACGGAACAGCCCATTGTCCCTACCTGCCCGGGTAAAAGGTCCCTCTCCCTCTTTTTTACCAGTCCTCTACCAGCCGGCTGGGAGAGCGAGGTTAGATGCTCTTTTTACCCACTCCCTCTTCCCTCGCTATTGCTGAGCCTGGATTCTTAAGGGGCTTCTCGCCCGCTGGGGCTGTGGCGAGTCACTGTCTGACCCATTCCTGTGGGGATCCCCCTCGGGGGGCCCGGCGATTCCCCAGCCCAGTGAAACAACCTGGGAGTTTAAGCCCTCGCATCCCTGGACTGACCTCAGCACCACCACGATGGGACTCTCGCTGCCCGTCACCACCATAAGCCCCTTCCAGATCATGAGGGCGGAGGACACGATCATGCCGAAGTTCAACACCTGGTAGTACAGCTAGGGAGGAAGGGGGTCGGTCAGGCCTCGCCACCAGCGCACGGCAAGGCGGACCGTCCCTGTCCGCCCGCTCCACTTTCCCCTCCGGCCCCCCTGGCCCCTCCGGCACCTGCCGCTTGTTCATGCGCCGCACATCGTCCAGAAAGTCCAGCGACAGCATCGCCGCCGCCGCCGCCGCCGCCACCGCCCGCGGGCCCCACTTCCGCTTCCGCCTGCACGGCCACGTCACCGCCGCTTCCGCCCCCCGAGCGCAGGGGAGGCGGCCCCGGAGCGCCCGTCCGGGGAGCCGGAGGCGGGGCCGCGGCTCCTCCGCACCCCCGGGAGCGCCCCGCGCACCCGCACCCAGCTCAGCACCCCTGCAACGTACAGCACACATCCCACAGCCAACAAAACAGCCCCTCCAACCAACACCCATCCAAATGAAACACCACAGCCGATCAAAAGCCATCCAACCAATGCCCAACTCCATCCGTGCCTCTTCCAGTCAGTCCCATTCAGCCAACACCCACTGAACCAAACTCCTGTTCAACCAACACCTGGAACCCACCAAACTGACACCCCTTACACTTCACACCCCATTCAGCCAACATCTAATTACACCCCCATATGACATCCCACCCAACCAACCCAGACACCCACATCCAAACAACACCCCACATCCAAACAACACACCATCCAACCATCACATCACATCCAACCAACACACCATGCAACCAACACCCCATCCAAACAACACCCCACATCCAACCATTACACCCCACATCCAACCATTACACCCCACATCCAACCAACACACCATCCAACACCCCATCCAACCAACACCCCACATCCAACCAACACACCATCCAACCAACACCCCACAT
>PYHW01009218.1:469974-488670 GCA_013186435.1 Turdus rufiventris | reverse complement strand
CCAACCAACACTCCATCCAACCAACACCCCACATTCAACCAACACCCCACATCCAACCAACACCCCACATCCAACCAACACTCCATCCAACCAACACCCCACATCCAACCAACACCCCACATCCAACATCCACACAGCTCCACTGGGCTGTATCCAAGCATCGCAAGACCAGATGGTGATGAGCCCAAGCAAGGAGATAAATAGTTCTTAAATTATTTAAACATCATCAAGAGTAAACAATAACAAGCAGAGTTCTGGCTCAACAGAATGAAAAAAAAAATAATAGTATAGAAGGTAATTATATTACACAAAGCATGGGCGTGACAAGGAATGAGGGAGGAAAGAGAGAGTCAATGTGACTACATGGAAAAGAAACATCTCCTAAAGGACAGGTAATGCCGAGCCACAGCAGGAGAGGAGTTATGGAGCTACTGATGGAGTGCCAGCCCCTGCTGTGCTGCAGGATGGTGGCTCCCACTGGTTCCAACACCTCTGCGAGCTGTGCTCTGCTGCTCTCCCCTCAAAACGAGCTGTCAGGGAGCCCTGGCACTCGGGATACATCGGGAGCTCTGGAATAGCTTCATTCCAGTTGATCCCACTGACGGGATGGGGATGTCATCCCCTTCTGGAGATGGCACCAATCGGAGCTCCCCACTGGCATGAACCATTGAGCACTTGGCCTGGCACCAGCCACGCCAGGAGGGCTTCCAGCAGCGCAACTCCACAAATGGCCAACGTGTCCCCAAGGGGACCAGACCCTCCTAAACACTGTACTCACCAGGGAGGACTGGGGCTACAAAATCCTTTTTCAAGCATGATTCAGGTCCAAGACATATCATTAAACTGTGTTTCGGAAAAGAATGTTGTTATTTGGGCAACTAAAGAATAATCAGCACAACTTACAGCTTGAATTCTTCCTGTGTAACACAGATCCCAGATCGGCCAACACGGTCGTGACAAACACGGTTGGCTGAGCCAGTGTTATGAGTTAAAATGAGTAACACAAAGGCAGGATGGGAGGAGAAAAAAGAAGCCATAAATAGAAGGAGAAAGAAAGGGAGATTGGGAAGGCAAGGCTGGGGCTCTGGGCAGAGGCTGAGGTGGTGCACACTCAAAGGAGAAGAGCTTGTCTGAAGGAAACTGCAGCTGAAAAGTGCTCCTGGATCCTCAGGAGTTGGCCAAGCCCCACTGAGGATTCTGGCTCTGCTTTCCCTTTTCACCTCTCTGGGCTGGCAGGGAGGTAGTGCTTAGGATGCAATGCCAGGGTTGGTTTTGGTTTTTTGTGTTTTAAATTTCCCTTACAAATAGGAGTTAACGGAAAGCAACATCCATCCCAAGAAATCAACAGAATATTTCAAAGATTTGCCCCATCCCCACCCTGTATTTTGAGTAGAAACCCTCCAACAAAAAACCCCCAATCAACCAAAAGGGCCTTTTGCTTTTAAGTCTTAAGAGACTTTGAATGATTGTTCTGTGAAGTGCTGTTGGGGCCTTCTGCGCCACACATCTGACTGTGCTCACAAAGAGCTGAGTCACTTTTGCATTCTTTGTTGTCCTCTTCCACTGTAGTGTACAACTCGCCATTGTAGTCCTCATGTCCGTTCTTACCCATCTCTGTTTGTAACTTCTGCCTTTCATCTTCCTCCTCCTCCTCCTCCTCTTCTTCCTCCTCATCCTCCTCATCTTTGACTTTATGAACAATGAAAAGATGTCTGTTCAGAGAGATGTGAGAGGTGTAGCACAGGCCACAGAATAAGCACTGGAAGGTGGAGCTGTCGGTCTTGTGCCGAGGTATGTGTTCCTGGAACTCAGTCCGGACGTCCGTCACAAAGCTGCACTTAGCACATTTCCAAGGAGCTTTCAGTTTTTTGGCTGGTGGTGCATCCAAACCCGCAGTGCTCTCTGCCTGACCCAGCTCATCTGGTGCCATCCTCTTTGGAGATTTTACCTTAAAAAAATAGGATTCAAAAGTTACTTTATAATTTGAACCGATGAAGAGTAAGTGCTAAAATCCACACGCATGTGTGAAGATGCCTGAGGGTGAAGTGGTGCCTAGGGATTCCTGGGGCATTCCTTTCCCTACCTGTACCAAACACCTCACCTGGCAGGATTTCAGCTGCTGCTCTGTGATGTGAGATGGGAACACTAGGAGAGGCTGGCTGGGCAGAAACATGATGGGGAAATAGTTTGGAATCAAGGACTCATGAAATGGTTTGGGTTGGAAGGGAATTTAAAGGTCATCCAGTTCCACCCCCTGCCATGGGCAGGGACACCTCCCACTAGACCAGGTTGCTCCAAGCCCTGTTCAGCCTGGCCTTGCACACTTCCAGAGAGGGGCAGCCATGACCTCTCTGGCTAAAAATTTGGTTAGGTGTAGGAACAACTTAAGACTTTGGTGTGGGAAGGAGAAGCCCACAGAAGAGGGCCAGCTGAGGGACATAGTGGTGGTTATTAGCCCAGACATCGCTTCTCAGATTTAACTCGGAACATTTTCCCCTCCACTCAGATTTTGTCTTAGTGGCATCTCTCAGTAACTCATCCCCTCTATCTTAGAATCCTGCAGCTTCTTCTCCAGTGAGGATGATCTGCTTAAATATGTCCCTGCAGTGATAAGCAAAATGTGTATTTTTAAAATAAATGGAGCAAAGAAGCCCAAGCAGACAACCCTCCACTCCAAACCAATCCAAAACAAAATCAGTAGAACAGTTACATTTGCTATACAAAATTACACACTCCTACTTAAAAAAATGCAGTTCTCAGAGGTAATGGATCTAGCAAGTATTTTAAAACAGAAAATAAATCTTTTATAACTAGCAGAAAAAATAAGGGACAAAGAAGAAAAATGTGTCATGCTCATGAATGGGGTACCAGGGGAAAACAAGGGTAATAACAAACTTAAATTACAAAACAGACTGAATAAATGCCAGTAAAAAAACAGCAAGAAAATCTTGAGAAATGCAAGATGCAAATTCATGTTGTCCTGGTGCTGGTGCAGCTCGGTTGCGCTCGCACTGTTGACTCTGACCCTACCAGAGGGAACCAGGTTGGATGGAACTGTGAGGGAAGGAAATCTACCCTATGGATGGGAGGGTTTGACTGGCACAAGGCCACAGCTTGATGTAACATCCCAAATTAAGAGCTACTCGCCAAGTACATTTAATTGCACATTTAATTTTTCATGAAAATAGGTATCGGTTACTTCTGCTCTGTCTCTCTCTGGAGCTTTCGCCTTGGCCATCTGGGATAAGTCTGGGTTTTTGATGCCGTGCATGAGGCTGATGTGGTTCTCCAGCATGAATGGTTGAGGAAATGTCTGATTTTCATCTGTACAGTACCTTGGAAATAAAAAAAGGAAGACAATGTATTAGAGGATATGCTCTTTGTATTGTGCCAAACAGATGTCCCTAGAGAGAGACTCTGTTGAGTAATTTACCATTAGATTACCAAAATACACAGCAAAGCATCATTTTAATAATAATACATTACATAACAGAGAAATCTAGAACAGTTTGGAGTTTGCCACAGTGCTCATGAATGAGAGTAAGGCATGTCTTCTTAACAGTGCTAAATAAATGTAGGCACTAGTGGGGATCAGGCATCCTGTGACAAGTGCCAAGGAGGATAAATTATCAGGATGGAAAACATATGGGAGAACAAAAACGGACTCCGAGATGACAGAACTACACAGAGAGAGCTGATGATCCGTGTGACACCTGGGAGACCTGTGGCACAATCCAGTCCTGCACCCAGCACTCCCACCTACCAGGGAAAGCCAGCATTATATCCACCAGACTGCACCACAGCACAGTGGTAACAGCTGAAATTGTCACCAAACTGCTGAAATTCCAACTTTTATACCAACAATCTAGGCAGAAACAGTCATGAACATGTCACTTATATGTAATTCTTCATGTCTGAACCTGGCGGGACTCCAGAGCTGCTACAGAGCTGGCTGACATCTCAAAGAAGAGCTGTGAAGGGCATGTGTCATCTGTACCTTTGCTCCTGGATGACTGAGATCTCCTGGACTATGTGCCAGGCCTTGCAGACATAAACCAGTCCCCCTGAAGTGCACAGAGGGCTCTGTTAGCAGCTGAGAAATTGAGAAAGCCAAACTTGAGTATCCGTGCTGTTCTGGTGCTTGCCAGCACAACACAGCAAAGGTCCATCAGCTACACATGGACCTGAGCAAGGACAAGTGACACCAGAGTCCCTGAAATGCCCTAATTGCATCTGAGACAGCAACAGCACGGGATTAAGAGAAACAGAGAGGAGCTGAAGTGTCTCTGGGTAACAAAGGTATCTTCTAAAAAGACAGAAGATTCCTACTGATCTTCCAGTAACTAGAGAGAAATTAAATAACAGTCAGCAATGATGTGAAAATGCAGACATGCTCACTGAATACTTCTGGGTTGTAACAGGAATTGCTCAGAGGATAAATCAATATTTAATGATGATGGAATTTTTCTCCTTTGTGGAGGAAAGAGGTTATTAAGTGGTATTTATCAAAAATAAATGTTGAAAATCAAGTGTTTCAGACACTTTCTACTGAAGACTTGGAAAAGAAGAGTAACATCTTAAAACAATAACAAAGTGAACTATGAAAGAAAATACACAATGCATCCCAGTATTTTGCAATTTACCCTAATTTAGAATTATTTTCATGTGAGTAGGGAAAGATGTTTGCCTAACCTGAATTACTCCAGTGACAAGCATGGCAGGAGGGTGTTCAAATAAGTCCTCCATCACTGAATTCTCCCTACAAATTTATCCAAAACCAGAGACGTAAGCAGGGCAGGAGGAGAAAAGGGAAATCACAGCTGGGAATGTTAGAAGCCAGAGGGAGGTCACCTACAAGCAAGCATGTTAAGAGTCACAAAAATGGTCAGTAATCAGATCCATGACAGATTTTATTCACGTTTCAAATGGAAACCCAGGAGAAGAGGGTGACATGAAGCTAAGGTATCAAAACCCCTGAAGAGAGCAACGGGTGAGAGTGATACAAAATGCCAAACAGGAAGAAGGAAAAGAGACATCAGAATCAGAAGAAATGGGGAGCAGTGGACATGTGATGCCTTACAGAACGCTGAAAAGAATCAAGGAGGAATTCAGAGACCAGAGGGTAAGATTTTTAGAGCAGTGCTCTACAAGCTAAGACAGATCAAATGGAAGACAGGACAAGAGACCTCAGATCCAAACAAAGAGCAGCTCCTGGAGATGCTGGGACAGTATTTCAAGGAAGAGGTTTCATCTGCAGAGTGCTGTGATTTCAGTGAGTCTGCCACTACAGTGATTGAAGAGAGCACACTCACTGTCCAATTAAGACTTCATCAAGAGATTCTGAGAAAGAACAACACGATGGTGAATTAAACACAACCACAATTTCCTTGGAATGCTAGCTTTGTTTTCGCTGCTGGCATAATCATTGCTCCTTGGGTGAACCAGTGGATCCGTAGCTGTGTGTTCTGAAAAGTAACAAGGTAATTCACAGCAGACTGGCATATCCTAGGCTGTCAGGAATTTCCACACAAATCCTTCTTCCCAGTAACATCTTATGCTCATTTTGATCCTGAAACATTCCACTTTAAAAACAACTGATCCAGAGAGAACAGATTTACACAGATCAGGTGAGCGTAACACCCAAGACCATCACCACAAACTTAAAGCTGAGTGAAACACAATAGGAGCCAGTATTTCGTTTCCTCCAGAGGTTCTAAGTCAGAGGAGTTACAAGAAATGGAAAAGTTTAGAAGTCCTGGATGAAAAAATGTCTCAGGAATGTATTCCAAGCGGTAATGCCTATGCTGTATCTGTTTACTAAAAGCTGTTGTGGCTCACCAGATAGTCCAAAGAAATACAGTACTTGAGGAATGTACTTGTACTTTTCAGATGAGGTTTTAGCAACTTGAGTGCAGTGAAGTGACACCACACATCAGAAATGCTTGTATTAAACCAAAATTTTAGATAAACTGGAAAAATCCCCCAACCTGCATCCCCGCAAACCTCTTTTCCAGCCCCAATGTGCTTTAATCCTATTTCAAAAGGATGTCTCTGAATGAGACAGGAAGGAATTATGCATGGTCACTCAGCATACAACTTTCTCTGCAGCAGTTACAGAGGTAGATTCATAAGCACTGGGCTTTGTCCTGAACTGAGATTATATCCACAGTTAATATGTTGATCAGCAATGACTTTTATTCACCACTATTTCCATAACTTGTCTGAAGTCTCCAGATCCATTTTCCAACTTTGAGGTGTGACTTTCCACGCAATTGCAGCAAGATGAATTCTCTGTTGCCCCGCGGCCTTTGCAGTCAGTTCTGCCCTTCTAAAGCAGTGGCAAGATCTGGTTCGTTTATTAGGATTTTACACGCCTTTTCCACTCAAGGAGAAGGCACAAAAGTGATGCATGACCACACCAACCACAAAGCAGTGAAAGACTGGCCCAATATTTTATTGAATGTTTCACAATGATGAAAAACATAAATCTCATTTATCACCTGCAGATATCAAATCACACCTTCCCTTACATTTCCAAAAGGCTGCAAGGTCAGAAGCAAGGTCTTATTTTAACCATTAAGTCTCTCCTGTTTAACATATTCTTCTCCTCACTTTCCTTCACTAACTTACAGTCTGGAGTAGACAGGAGCAGCAGACATGAGTTATTACAACTTCCAAACTTGAAGGATTAGACTGCTGCTGAAAAGCAGTTTGCAAAGTGGCGTTGGGTACATACCAGCAAGTGTAGACTTTCTTTGCTGTGTCATGGTTATTGCGGATGTGTCTGCGCAGGCTGTTGGAGGCGTTGAACGAGCGCTCACACTGGCGACAGGGGTATCTTTTCATGGACTGGTAGGAAAAGAAAAACAGCTTTGAACAGCAGGGACATGGAAGGCACTGACTGGATTCTAATCCCATGCTCTTCACCTGGACATTACCTCTGAGATGCAAAAAAATCCCATACATATATGTAATTCTGCTGATAGAGATCATTGAGATTTTGAGATCCCACTTATTCAGCCTAACAGTTGGATAACACCAGCACTGATCTTATAAAACCAGGATTACTTAAAGCACATTTTACTGATGTTTTTATTAGGAATTACATATCTGCTTCTCCTGTAGGTTCATTTCACTACTGGACCCCATGCAGAATTCACTCAGTGGAAGGTCCCTTCAGCCCCAGAAGGCAGCAGGACCCCAGTTAAGTACAAGTTCACTTACCCTTCTCTCTCTCCTTGTAATTCAGCACAGGGCAAGATGCCAAAAGGCATCACACAGGCCCTCCTGTAATCCATGTATGATATCCTCATCCCCCTAAGAAAGTCTGTCCTGTAACTAGCCTCCTCCAAAATTTTCCAAAACGGCAAAATTTTTTGCCCTTTATGCAACCTGCAGGCACATTCCAGTTAAAATCTTCTTAGGCTCATTTAATGAATACATATATGTATTCATTAATACACATATGTATTAAACTGGAATATTTGGCTAATTTCCTACTTCTGGGACATTCAAATGGGAAAATCCAGCACTCAGCCTGCCCTCATCTTCTTCTCTTGAAGTGAGGACATCATCAAGTGGGACAACCCAGCCCTCCTCAAATCAAGCTAAAAGGACTCAAACAGCATGATCCAGATTCCCATTCATGGCTGGCTGACCCAGGATATCAAACAAGAAGTCCTGATGCCAAAGTACTAAGAAATCTGGCTGCACACAACATCTTGGCCCATGTTCTGCCAGTGACAAGGCTTTAGCTTGACAAAAGTAGGTCAAGGCAATTCAAGGCTTGAACTGGATGAAACACACAAAAAATAGAGATCTGCAGTATTTATAATGACAGCCCTGCAAAGGGACCTGGAATGCAGGAGACTGGTGTTCTTCCCTGGTTTGCTAGCTCAAGTATTTCATCCATGTCCTTACCCTTCCATGATTCCTCTTCATGTGGGACACATAGGCTTCCCGATCAGGGATCCACTGTGAACATTCCTTGCAAGTCCAACCAGTTCTTCTCAGTCTGGACTTGGATTCAGGATTATGTCCTTCCACCCTCATGTCTTTCCTTGTCAGAGTAGAGGGGGAAGTCCCGTTGGCTACCAAAAGCTCCTTTGGTGAGGTATGAACCTGGTTCCTTGAAGCCTTCTCAGACTTCTGCCGAAAGTTTGAGAGCTCTTCAGGATTATGGGGGACTCCATGAACACCCTGTATAACAGTAACAGTGGAAAAGCACATAACATTTACATGTAATTCATATTTCACACCTTTATTTATAAATAAATACCATTTACTATTTAAATACATAATTTAAATTCCCACTGGCCAAACTATGTGTTGTTGTCTTGCTCCTGTAGGTTTTCCCATTTCTCCTAGAAGCTGCTGCAGTGCTTTCCCCAACAAATCTTCCCAAGAAACATGAAGCTTCTATTTCTGTTTCCTGCATGACAACAGCCACTCCTTGGTGCTGCCTGTTTAGCACTTTGGATGAGCCCTGGGAACTCTGGCTAAACAGGGAAGATTAAATGGAAGAGAAATTTCAATTGACATTATTTCAAAAACCTAATCTCTAAAAAAACACAGAGCTCTGGTAAGCTCTGAATGAAATGTTTGCTGGTATCCTGGGGGCTCCAAAGCTGCTTCATCTTTGCCCATGGGATGGGAAGAGAAAATGTTGAATTTCTCCAAGTCTGTTTCCTTCAATTCCCCTCCATCTACTGATATTAACATTTTTCATGGTTCAAAACATTGCTCCTGACATATAAGACCAAGCATAAAGCCAGGAACCAGCCTCACAAGAAATGTGGCTCTAGGCTCTTTGTTACTCAACAGGCCAAAATCCAAAAGTCCCCCAGAAATTTTTTTTAACAAAGAAAATTGAACACAAGGAAAATAATCTAAAAAATGAAGAGCTATGGCAAAGTAAAAGCAAGTAGAACAGCAACATACCAAAGAAATCTCAAGAAACTCAACCAGGAACAACAGCTCATCCGTACAAAAGGCTAATTTAGAGGTTTAATTGTGCACAGTAATTAATAACAGGTGAAGTTTCAACACATGAAAACCCCAGGCATTTGGAAGTCTTTCTGTGGGTTAGACACCAAACAAATCTCCAAACACAAGGTCTCAGCTGAGAAGTCTGTGTGCTTTGCACCTGTCCCAGCTGCTAACCACAGAAGCCACGGCACTGCCAGCTCCTCAAGAACACAGACACATCACCTTTCACCCCATCTGGAAATCTCTGAAGAGTTTCAGTGTCCATTACTCCACTGTTACAACACTGAGGTAAAATAAACAAGGAGCATGGAAAAATGAATTGATTTCTCTGCAGAATCAATACCAGGAAGAAGAGTTAACTCCTCTGTGATGCTCTAAATCTGAGGAAGATGAGGAGGCATGTGGATTCTTTATTTTGCATGTAGACACCACCTCCTAAAAACTCTACAGCATGGAGGTGATCTCAGAGGAGATGGAGGAGTGCAATTACTACTCTGCCACAGCCAAAAAGCCGTCAATTACCTCAGAGGTTAAGAGACAAAGTTTTGTGGTGAAGATCTTGGGGTGCTGATGCAAACTGCTGCAGGCAGGTCCCTGGGATGGGATCTGACAATGAACCACAAGGTATCTCAGCTCCAGTTTTTTAGCACTGGGGATGAACACCTCTTTGAAGATCCTAGGTGTCATAATGCAAGTTGCTTGTAAATAGGCAGTTTCCATGGGAAGACGGCAGAGTCGGTGGGAATAGCAAAGAGACAGCTGGAGAGACAGCAGATTCAGTGGGATATGGCCAAAGGCAGCAGGATTTTGCTGCAGAGACGGCTGGAAAGACAGCAGAATTCGGCAGGATACAGCCAAGGCAGCAGGATTTTGCTGTGAAAACCCTGGCGGCAGAAGCAGAGTTGCCGCGTGATTCCAGAAACCCTCTAGAGGATTGGAACTGCCATTGGGACCATGGGAGTGTGAGTTTCTACACCAGAACACCCCATTCTGAAGGTATGGACTTTCTTTCTTAAAAAAAAGAGGGGTTAATTAAAACGAGTGGGCTTTTCTAGCCCTGCTCACGTGGTGCGAAAGCCATGAACTAGACTGTCTTGGTTTGAAAGGCAGGTGTTTGTTAAGAAAGGCAGAAGCGTCTCTTGAAACGGAGAATGTAAACCCCCTCCCTCCAAATTATTATAATTTTGAAATTAAGGAGCTCTAATGCAAAGATATGGAAATAGAAATAACAGTTCTTTACCAGGAAAAAAAGAATAACATGGTAATACAAAAAAACCCAAAACACTGAGAGAGTCAGAATACAACCTGACACCCTGTCAGTCATGGTGTTGGTAGCAGTGTGATTAAATGGTGGCTCCAGTCCTCCTGAAGTAACAGACGTGGTTCTGTTGAAGCAATGGTCCTGGAAAAGGTCTTCCTCTGAAGGTCCGGTGATTATGTAGAAGGGTTGTTTTTCCTCTGGAATCCACTGGAAAAAGGCTGACTGATGTTCCAAATCTCAGATTTTATCTAGGTAGGCTCCTCCCCCTGGATGGAGCATCTCAAAATGGGATGATTTAATTTTATCAGTCATGTAGTGGGACTCAATGGCCCATTAACAGAAAATATCTCCCTGGAGGAAGGATGGGTTGTGGAAAAGATAAAGAACACTGCCCCACCTGATTTTAACTGATGGTATATTGCCAAAAGATATCCCCCTCTGGAGATAAAGATCTCTGCCTCACCTGGTTTCAACAGATGGTGACAGAACACATACTTTTGGTTACATCCTGCTTTGTAAGCCAAGACATAGATGTATCCAAAGGGACCTCCTTAGACTTACTAACTTGGGAGAGGGCTGGCAAAAACACGCTTGCGGCAACCTCTGATGGCGATGTAGCAGCCATCAATGTTATAAAACCATGGAGGATCATCCTGGACTTACTAAGTTAAATAATGAAAGGGTTAGAGAAGACACAAACAGCTGTGAAATCCCCGCGCAGAAACAAAAGACCTTTTCAGGCGAGGACAGGACACCGGTTAAGCATTTTGCAGTTGTGCAGGGCCACAGGACCAACCCGACCATTTCTCTATGCCCACCCCATGCATGCTTTGGCTAGCCACAGCCACTGTGGGACCATGCCCTGCTACTGTGACACTGCGGTAGCCTGCACAGCCCATGCTGCTGCTTCGGGCGAGCATGCCATGGTGCCCCGCTCTGTGGGATGGGACCACATGGCAATGGCTCCAACACTCCCCATGCTGCACCTGAAAGAGTCACGTTTAGGCTTCATGTCCAGTAACGCCCCACAAAGACAGCCCACAGAAGAGCCCCGAGACGGCGGCTGCCACGTGCTTTGGACACGGGTCCCCCGAGACGGTGGTGAGCACATGGCCATTGGTGAGAAAAGAGAAGTCACACTTCTTTTGTGGGCTGTGGCTCTGCCCCTGCCCCATCCTTTGGGGGGTGTGGCTCCACCACCAACCCAGCCTTGGAGGGACATGCCTCTGTCCCCGACCCAGCCTCCATGGGTGGGTCTGGGAAATGCATCACCAGGAGCTCCTTGAGACACAATACCCAGGAAAATCAACGCTGTTGTCCTAAGCGCACCATCCCTGCCGGAGTTACAGTTCTCCCTGGATTATATACCGACAAGGGATACCAACAGAGAAAGCAAGAGCCATTGTCCTCCTGTAGGACACCGCAATATTGCCGCAGCCAATCCTGTGAACGTCTGACAAAAGGTGAAAGAGTCACTCCTGAGACCTAACAGGTGAGCTCCAAAGCCAAGCCTTTGACCACGCATCCGAGCTTTCTACACCTCCAGCCAACAACTGTAAGTTTATCAGGGCAGTGGGAGGAGACCTTCAATTCCCTGATACAAGTGCAGGAGGGCCCATGCAGCCCTATGCCCTGCAGTGTTGGTGGGAGCTGGGGGAGCCATTTCTAGTGGCCAGTCCCCTCTCTGCATGTCTTCTGCTAAGCTGTGGCAGCAGGAGGAGCAGGGAGGGACACACAGATCTACAAAAGGATGCCTGCAAATGCGTGGCACTCTCAAACAACCCCAGCCACACAAAAAAATGCTGCCCCAGGGTGGGGGCCCACAAGCACCTGCCCCCACATTGAGACTGAAGATCAGAGTGTGGGGAAAGTCCCTGCAAGGGCTCCACCGAGTGAAAAGCAGTGGAGGAAGGACTGTGGGACCGTGGCTCCATAGAAGTGGTAGTGAACGAGCCACCCTGAAAAGATGTTACCAAGCACATAGAAAAGCTAAAATACAGCAACAGAGGGCAGCCCATCCTCTCAGCGAGTGCGGCAGGACGTTGGCAGCTCCCTGCCTGTGGGCAGTGAGGAGGCAAACCAAAGAACTTAGCAGTGCCAGCCAAGGCAATGCAGACAAAAGTAGTATCAAGCTCGTACCCCACACAGACAGCAGCGCTTGCCTTCAGCAGAGCCTTACAGCTGCCTGCCTGCCTCTACTTTAACTCTGCCAAAACTTTCATACTTTGCAAACTTCAGTTAGCTTTGTTAACCAGTTCTTTTGCAGTTGCAGTGGAGATGTCATGCCAGAGTTACAAATATAGATTGTAGTTTGCTAAATATGTCCTAGGGTTTGTAATGTAATGTTTCTTATTGTTGTTTACATGTGCTAAATTAATTCATGTAATGCTTCTTTGTTATCCAATTCTTTTGTAGTTACTGTGAAGATATTACACCAATGTTGCAAATATGGACTATGGTTTGCTGGATATGTACTGGGGCTTATGGTAGAATGTTTATTGATTTTGTTCTTGTGCACTCTGCAAGCATCATACACGCTCAACATGAAAAACTCAAATACCTTGTTTACTCTAAGTTCAGAAAAGCAAACATACAAGGACTAATTTAGTAAGAGTGTCTCATTCACAAACTTCAATTGCAGAGTTTTTTAACAGTCATTTCTGTTTACAATATCTATAAAATCATTTTCACCTAGAACTTGCTCTTACATATTAGGAGTCACTCAAATTTACCAAGTTTCATCACAAAGGGAAATGCCAGAGCAGATACATATCACAAAAAACAAGACATTTCCTACAGCTCTGGGGTGTGCCACACCACACTGGTATCCCTAAATTAGCAAAGGCCAAGCCATAGTGGAAAGAGCACGTAACACTTTAAAACATAAACTTGAAAAACAGAAAAAAGGAATGGGTGGTGAGACCACACAGAGCAAGCTAAAGCTCTCTATACACCAAATCATTTGAGAGTCTTAAAAAAGTCCCAGAACCTAGTCATTAAAAACCATTTTCTATCATTACAATGACTGAAATAACCTGTTTACCTACCTTACAGAAATCTAGGACTCCTGAAGTGAAAGTTCATACAAGGATTTTATTTGTTTACAAATTGTTGTTCTACTGCTTCTATATTCTCATTTTATAAGGTTGAATGTTTTCTTGTTCACAGAGTTAAGGAGGGAAAACCTTTTCCAGCCAAATTCTTGGCTGTGATCAAGCCAAGAACCTGACTGATAAACGAGATATACCATAATCCCCAGGTATTACTATTCAAAAAACTATAGCAGGTCGTTTTTGACCAGTTAATTTGGCTTTGCAAAACCAAAACCTTTTCCTTTGAGATAAACAGCAATCATCGACTTCACAGGAAGGCTTCAAATTGTAATTCATCACTGCATGCAAAGCACTTCCAGATTTGCAAATTAAAGACATGGGGGAGAGAGCAAAGAAGGAGGTTTGAATGGGTTTTGCCTTCAGGAATGAGCTAACAAATCTTCTGGTTTTCTCAGTGTTAGTATAAACAAAATAAAGTCATTGATTTTAAAAAAGTGTCTTTTTTTCCTCACCAAAGGGAAAGAAGACTGCAAGTTCTTTCTTCAGAAAGAAAGAAACCTTCTGAGAGGATTTTTGTAGAGTATGGTTAGACACTGAACATAAAAACATCCTGAGTAAGATAAGAGAAAAATGTAGCCCTTTAACATTTATGGGATAATCAGACCTGTAAGGGCTGGTACCTCCAGGGTAATCATTTCTGCTTCTCTCAGTCCCCTCTTGCAGTCAGGTGTGGTTCAGAGCAGCAGGGAATCAGGTTGTTAAATGCCACATAACCTCCCTCTGAGGCAGCTGCAAAGGGTCCAAAGCTCTCCAGGTGAGCACCCAAAACAGCAGATTCAGCTTTCACTATATAAATTCAGTAACACTGTGGGCAGGGAATAATTGTTTCCATCTCCCAACTGAAGAAAAAGCTGCCACATGAATTTAATTACTTTCTTTGAGTTTAAGAGGCTGGGGACTCCCCATCTCTGGAAGCGTTCAAGAACACACTGGATAGCACCCAGAGCAACTTATGATAGTGGAAGGTGTCCCTGCAGGGGGTAGAATGAGATGGGTTTTAAGGTCCCTTCTAACCCAAACCAACCTGTGATTCTGTGTTTCTATGAAAATAGAAGAGTAAAAAAATCCAAGAGATTTACCTGTAAAAACAAGTTTTTGTCATACAGCTAAAATGCATCTAGATGAAAGGAACTGCCTGCATTAAGACCAACTAACACAAACCACTCCACAGACATTTCTGCATCATGTAAATCACTGATGTCTATATTTTCTGCTAAGATATTCCTCAAGTATCTTCCACTTCTTGAACCACTTGCCTCACATGGTTGATGTAAATTCTCAGCAAACTCAAAAAATAAGATTGTTCACCAGTAAGGGAGAGAGTTACCTACCTTAACATGCTGCATTAGCTGCTGCTTCTGCATATACACCAGCTGACATTGTGGGCACTTAAACACTCCCACTAGCAACTTGCTGGTGTTCTGCTGGAAGTGCTCTTGGAGCAGCTTCTTCTTGTTAAAGACCATCTCACAAGAGCATTTGTAGATCACCCTTAAACAATTAAAGAAAGTTAATTCAGTCCCTCTGCCTCAAACAGACAATGTAAAAAGTTATCTCAGCAACTCCAGAAAGGGATGGACTTCTGAGGACAGCTGTGCTCTCCATGTATTCTCAACACACACCCACGTGGACATCTGAACCAGTAACTCAACTGGGAAGAACATCAAAATGCCTCAGGCACATACCATAGCATGCTAAAAATAAGTTTACTTCTATGCATACACATAACTGTGTGTGAGCACAGACAAATGGGAGCAAACACAAAGCATAGCAGCCAGCTACACACTGCTTTCAATCCCACCTTTCCACAGTTCCTCCCTTAAAGCACAGATTTTTGGCACTAACTCAAGCCTTGGAGGGAAAAGTTACAGAGTAGAAAAATCAGGACGCTTCTCTTTAGTGATTTTTGGGGCCAACACTGCCTGGGATAACTCTTCCCTTTGAGTGCCAGATGCAGCAGTTGCCCTGGAGCCATCTACCAAAAGGTGCCACTGGGGGTCCTGCTGGACAAAGAGGTGGCAATCAAGTTCCTTTTATGGATGTTTAGCTCTTGCCTGACCAAAGTGCTCTCCTCCTACCCAAAAGACCGTGTTTGTACCAAGGCATGCTCTGGTTTGGAACAGACCCCTGCTGGCAGACAAAGCAGCAGATCTCATACAAGGACAAAAACCAAAAACAAAAAAAAAACCTGTGAGGGAAAGGGGGAATCCTGGAGCCACCCAGTAAAGGAGAAGAATAAAACCAAAACACTTACTGAGTAGTCTTGTGAGGCTCTGCTGGGTGCTGGCTGGCCACGTGAGCCATGGTGCTTTCGGCAGACTTGAAGGCCTTTGGGCAAAAAGAACACTTGTGGAAGACTTCACAATGTTTCTCGTGGATGTGCACTTTGAGCATGGCGAGGGTCATGAAGACAACTCCACAATGGATGCACCTGGGGGAGGCATGACAAAGAGCTGAGTTACAGCCACATCTCACCTGTGGAATGGCAGAGATGGAAGGACCATGCTATCTATGGTGGGTCCCTGATTCAATCAGTTCAATCTCTTCCATAAAGGAAGAGTCAAGGAGGAGGAATATGATACAGGAATTCTGGGTGCAACTCACAGATAAATGTCAGCAACAAGCAAACAAGATCTATAAAAGAAATATTCAGAGACTAAAACAACCCAAAAAATAATAAAGATGTGGCTCAACAGAATGCCAGTCCTGTACCTGTGAAAGCCAATTCCAGCACAGGGCACAAGAGAAAGACTAAAGTAAAAGTACCTGATGAGATCTCCCTGTGGCAAAAAGCAGCACAAATACCAGTCAGTCCCCAGCACAAAATAAACAGAAAGAATATCCAGTCGGAAATCTTCAGCAATTGTAGCTCCACTGAACTCCACAAAATCACAACAGCAACAGCAAAGATACTGAAAACAGCAACAGAAATGCCCAAAGAACTGATAAAGCTCATGAAAATCATTAAGATACAGGTGCTACCTAGAAAGTGCTTGTCTGGAAGGGCTGTCTCACTGCTCAGGGAAGAGAGAGGGAGAAGCAGAGAAGGATTCTTCTCAGCAGCTGAAAACAAAGCCAAGAGGAGAGCATGGCCACACCACTGTTTCCAGCCTGCCTCTCCTCCAGACACCTGTGACAGGTCTTGCCTAATATTCCCACAAGATGGCAACAATCGGCAGCCTTACTTCATTTAACTTTAACACTCCTCTCCAGATCTGCCTGCTGTGCTCTGAGAGATGCCACACTCGAACTTAGGAGGGCATGTGAGGATGCAGACACCTGCCCTCACCTGCCTCGAGCACACCAGCTGCAGGGTGTGACATCCCATAGGTGCACCTCTGCTGATCTGCGACCAGAAAAGCCTCTCCAAGGATGTTCCATCAAAATGACACCAGTGGAACTCAGCTTAAGCCTGCACTACATGTACAGATGTTAGAGCAGGGGAGCCCAGCCTGGTAATGCAGGGGCCAGCCAGTATTCATGGGAGGTGAGAGATGCACACGGGATAATTTTCTCACCTTTATAAACAGATTTTCCCTTAATTTCCCTCCTTCCCCTGAGGGCTGTGTCTGTCCACAGTGCTGTTCAGGGATGTGTGCTCAGCACTGCTGGCACAGATGGACCCCAGCTATCGTGCACTGGAACAGCTCCAAGCCCGTATCAAAAACAAACAAGCTGCTGGAATATCCTTCCCTCCGAACCAGCCTCCCAACAGCGTTTAGGAAACAAGCCCAGGCTTTGAAGTTGCACTTCAAAAGATTGTTAGGCAGAAGCCAGCCTGAAGGAGTCAAACCCTCTCCCCCACACTTTTAGAACACACAAAATTGCTGTTTTCTCAAATTTTGAGAGGGAAGCAGTGACAGAAGCTGGTGTCACCTTTGGGGAAGCACAAAGACATTCTGCTGGGGTAGTTCTGCCTTCAAGCCTGATTCTCAACCACATGACACAGGGGGAGAGAGACTTTCTAGTACAGTAATACCAGGAACCAGGTTATTATGGAAGAAAAAATTCCCCAAGTATAAATGGAAAAACAAATACTAATCCTGGCAGCAAGGAATGGCTGGTACATCCAGGAATATCCAATGGGCTTCCTCCACAAATACTCCCTGAACTAAAAAGAGATAGTTCTGCCTGATTCATTAAGAATGAGGAATGAAACAAGCACTAACTCAGGGTCAAACATCACACGTTAATTTAATTTACAGTAGATGGAAGTATAAACAACAGCCACATTGTAATTAAGAATACCAGAAAGACAAGGTCTGAGAAACTAATTAGCTGAACAAAGTAGATGGAGGATGTCAAGGGGCTTGCCATGTAATTCCTGCAAATTGCAAATCCTGCTATCATCTCCAGCATTGCTGGATCCCTGAGGGCAAGAAGGGCTGGCTAGGAGTCTTGGAAAGCATCCTGTGAGAGGAGATAACATCTACAAGATGTTGCCTTAAATCTCGAACGTTTACTACACCATCACCTTCCAGCCCCTCAATTCTCCAAATGGCACCGAGCAGAAAAATGAGTCCCAAATTGGTGGGGACGGATGGAAGAGGCTTGGAAAAAGTGTGGAAGGTGACACTTGGAGCCAAGAAGAAAGAAGCATTAAGGATAATCCTGCTGAGTTTCATTTTTAAATGTAGAAGACCATTCTCATTTTCAGCGCAATTACTAGCCTTGATTCAACTCCAGCTTCTCCAACTTCTGCTCATACCCCAAATTTAATTGAAAGCACAGGGGTATGAGCAGAAAAGGAGACAGAATAAGGACTTATCACAAAACCAAACCTGTGCTCCAGAAATTCAAGAAAAATAGGGACATAAAGAGAAGCAGCGAAAGTCAAGCTAATCCCAGGAGGGGTTTAAAGAATTCCTCAGCATTTCAGCTGTGCAAGTAAGAAAAGTGAAAGAAAAGAATGAAGTCACTCCATGACTACAGGGCAGATGCCACAGATTATCTAGATATGGTTCTGCTACCAAAATTTATCTCTTCTGTTTTCAACAATGTCAGTGACATCAGCCTTGCAGCAGAGACAGCCAGGATAACAAGGATGGCACAGCCATCCAATCTAGTGGACTCAGCTTTCACAGAAGAGCTTCAGCAGATGTGAATTAGATGAGAAGTTAGAGAAATTCAGCTTTTAGAGAAGTTGGGTAAAGCAAAAAAATCCCTAAGTATAATTCGTGAGCTTTGCCTGTGTTTAGATCTTCATTTAGAAAGTAGGTATCTGCTAATGATATCTGTAGACAGATGGAAGCTCTTGTTGCTGGATTCCCAGGTGCCACTGAAGTCCCAAGAACTGCACCAACCCAAATTACAGTAAATTCACGACCATAAGGC
>PYHW01009218.1:410823-446638 GCA_013186435.1 Turdus rufiventris | reverse complement strand
TCCCTTCCCGGAACCTTCCCTTCCCTTCCCTTCCCGGAACCTTCCCTTCCCTTCCCTTCCCGGAACCTTCCCTTCCCTTCCCTTCCCGCCACGCTACAGGGACTCGCCACCCCGGGGCTCCGTCTCCGCTTGCCCTCCGGGCGGTTTCTGACAGAGCCGTCCACAGGCCCGGCCCGGTCCCGCCGCCCCCTCAGCTGCCGAGGCCCCGCGCTCCCGCTCTTCTCAGGTTTCCTCACCAAAACCTGCCCCACCGATGGCTCCTGCTTCAGTCCCCGCTCCGTGTCTTCATTCACCTCCTTCCTCGCGGCGTCCCACACCCACCCTGTTGCGGTTTACTCATTACTACACTGATGGACCCACTGATCTGGCATAAAGGCGAGAGCGAAGATGTGTGGAGCACCAGGCTGGTGAGCCTCACCCTGATCCCTGGGAAGGCGGCAGAGCCAATAACCCTGGAGCCGTTTCCAAACACAGCGAGGACAAGGAGTGTCTGGGTTCTGCCAGCACAGGTTACAAAGGATTTCCATCCCTGATAACCTGATACCTTCTGCATCAAAACTACTAGAACGATAGATTTAGATTAGAGGTTAGGGAGACCTTCTTGGTAGTCCAGAGAAGCTGTGCCTGTCCCATAACTGGAAGTGTCCAAGGCCAGGTTGGATGGGCCTTAGAGCAACCTGGTCTAGTGGAAGGTGTCCCTGCCCATAGCAGGGTCTGGAACAGGATGAACTTTTAAGGCCCTTTCCAAACCAAACCGATTCTGTGGCAAGTTCAGGGGATGAAGAGGAAGTGGTGGATATTGTTTGTTCTCCACCCATGTCCAGTTCTGGGCTCCTCAGCACAAGAGAGACATGGACATACTGGAGAGAGCCCAGCGGGGTGCCGTGGAGATGCTGAAGTGGTTGAAGCACCTCCCCTGTAAGGAAAGGCTGAGAGAGCTGGGGCTGTTCATCCTGTGGAAGGACAGGCTCAGGAAGGGCTCATCAATGTCATCAGGTACCTGCAGGGAGGATGCAAAGAGGAAGGAGCCAGCTTCTTCCCAGTGATGCCCAGTGCCAGGACCAGAGGCCATGGGCACACACTGATCCACATCAGGAAATACTTCTTCCCTGTGATGGTAATCACAGGCTGGCACAGGTTGCCCAGGGAGGCTGTGGAGTCTCCATCCTTGGAGGTGTTCAAAAGCAGTCAGGATTTTCTGAACAGCCAGTATTAGCTGGCCCAGCTTGACGCTGGACCAGGCAACCTCAGGAGGTCTTTTCCAACTTCAAGTACTCTGGGATGCTGTGAAGCATTTTGTATCGAGGTGTGGATGTGCACACTCCTATAGTAATAAATAAACCATATTTCTTGAGGTTGTCTTCCCGTGAAATGACATTTTAACCTTAACATCTACCCCCAGTACCAGGCATACAGCATTGCTCATGCTACATTTGTTTCTCATCTAGTTTAATAATTTTTTTTTCTTTGTCACCATGGGCAAAAAAATATCTTTTTTTCTAACTGACACATGTAGCTTCACATCCTTGATTTCTGAATCAGTGCCATCACTTTTCTCCTTTTGGAGGCAAGAGCCAGTTTCTGAAATCGAGCAAAATGGCAAAGGGAGTCACAAAGACAAAACATTTTCAATATTGCAACTGTTGTCTCTAATTTTAGCACATCTCTAGAAAACCTCTAAATTGTATCTAGTAAGAGAGCTGACATTTGTTACACAATTCACCAAGAGCTTCACAGTCCTGAGCAAGTCACAGCTTGTCAGAAAGCTGTGGTAATTTGAAGGATTGTGATAATTAAGAAATGTAATACCAATGGGAATTTAGCTCCATCCTGCAGATGGCCAAGGAGGAGAGACAGCCCCTGGAGTGGCTGGGGTCCCTTCCTCAAGGCAGCAGATACACAAAACGCTCTAAAGAGAGTCTATGCCTTTCAGCATGGCCTAAAAATCATATTTCTTTTCTTATTTTTAGTCCAGTGTGGTGATTTGATAAATCTGGAAGCACAATGTCTTGCTTCTCTTTGCTTTTCTTTTAAAGTTTAAATTTGTCCCTTTCGGCTTGTTTTGTAAAAGTTGTGGAAGTGTCCAAGGCTGGACAGGTCTTGGAGCACCCTGATCAAGCAGAAGGTGTCCCTGTCCATGGCAGGACTGTGGGACAGGATGAGCTTTAAGGTCCCTTCCAACCCAAAGCAGTCTGGCATTCTGTGATTTGATGTGGAAAAGACAAAAGCTGTTGATCTAAGGACACGATGTACAGAGCAGCCCTCTGCACTTGGGAGGTACTTTGGCCTGAGCAGGGAGCAACATTGGTGGGACCTGCTGGTGGCACCTCAGAGAGGGAAGCCACTGGATGAAATGCTCTCAAGCTACGTCCAGATACATGTGAGAGCTTAACTTCTAATTCTTAACCTGCTTGGGGTTGTTGGTGCTTGCTTTTGAGCTGGAGGAAATGGTTCTTCCCAGGTGCTAGTATGTTGAAAAGGGTATGGAGGTAGGCAGGCTGGCAAGGACAGGGAGACCCATTTTATTTTTAATAAAGTCTTGAGCATTCATGTCTAAGCAATTGTCAGTTTTCACATCAGCGATTCATTTGTTTCTGCCAGAGGTCTATGTTGTAGTGAATTACCTTGAGCTGATTGCAAAACTTGCGTGTTACAAAACTATAATTAATGTTTCAGAAACTTCACGGAAGATTTGTTATTGGCAGGGTGAGTATGAATCCCCAGACATAAACATTCCTCTAAGATAACACTGTAGCCCTTGGTGTTATCTATACACACACACACACAAAAAAAAAAAAAAAAAAAAAAAAAAAAAAAAAAGAAAAAAAAAAGAAAAAAAAGTGGTGTAACTTAAATCAGGGTAATTAATTACACAGGTGTCTTCTGTCTACATTTAAAACCATTTATGCCTATCACTTTGGCTTTTTGATCTCCCTCACTCCCAGGGCCTGCCCTCTTCATTGCCTCAAAGTGGTTTTTTCCATCTTTTTCCTTATTGACACAAATATCGATGAGCTGATACATGTCTTGAATGAGATTCCTCTCTACCATTGATCCACCAAAACCTGCCTCTGCTCCACATTCATGCTCACTCAGCTTATACTGGTTGTGATACTCTTGCAGTGATGGAGCCCTGCCCTTAAATTCCTGAGTCAAATCCAAGATAACAAAGCCATGTATCCCAGCGAGTTTGGGAACAGGAATAAGAACCATAATGTGGCAAAATCCCAAAGGAGAAGAACTACTTCCTACCCTGACATGCTTCTGTATCCCATTTGTTGGAATTTGGTGGATTCCCAGTTGCAGACATGATGAGACAGACAGATTTCTTGCAGGGAAGTTGCAGTCCAACCCTGCTGAAATGCCAAGGATGCACATTGCCTGAATCAGCTTTTTCTGGTGCAATACCAAACTCATTCTCCTACTCAACCAGAAGACCGGGAGAATACAGTAATTTCACAAATGTAAGGCACACCCTTTTGACTAAAATTTTGGCCCGAACCCGGAAGTGCACCTTATAGTCCGGTGTGCCTTATATATGGACAAAGTTGGGAAATTTGCCAACCCGGAAGCGTGAGCCGCAAGCTGTGGGGGGAGCCAGCAGGGCCACGGCTACCAGGTGGAGGCAGGGCTGTGAGGCCGCGGCTGCCAGAGAGAACTGATCCAGGCTTGTACACCTTTTCAGGGAAGAAATTAAACTTTGAATCAACCCTTATCATAGAATCATAGACTCATTTCAGCTGAAAAAGCCCTTTAAGATCATTGAGCCAAACCATTACTGCAGCACTGCCATATTCACCACATGTTCCCAGGTACCACATTCACTTGTGTTTTAAATTCCTCCTTGTGAAAGTGGATTTGGTGGGGATGAACAGGGAACTACCTTCACCTGCATAGGCAGAGAGCTTCAACCTCAAGCCCTGGGGGTCACCTAGCTAGGAGAGAGCACCTCCTTACATCATGGTGAGAGAATTGAAAGAAGACTTGTCTCATTGGGGCTAATATGTTAATCGGTTTGTTACAAATAAGGTGATATTTTTAGTTTGGATATTTGGTTGGCTGATTGCCAGTTGTCAGTTAGTTCTGTTTCTTATCCTCTTTATGGATTGGATCCCGTGTCCTTCACTCCACCCTATACCTCATTGTAATTTCTGGGTTCCAGGGTCTTTGGAGGCTGCCCCTGACACCATGTGGTTTCTACATTTTTTTATTTCATCCATTTAAGTTCTTTATTTTCAGGCAACTCCATAGTTCCTGTTCCTCTGTTTACATCATGGACTTCCCAGCTGGACTGGTCCCGGTATCGCTGCTGCGCTGTGTGGTGATATCTTCAGGGGTGGAGACTCCACCACTGCCCTGGGCACCTGTGCCAGTGCCTGAACATCCTTTTGGTGAATGAAATTTCCTTAATATCCAACCTAAACCTCCCCTAATGCAACTCAAAGCCATTTCCTCTTGTCCTGGAGCAAAGCCCCACCTGGCTGCACCCTCCTGTCAGGCAGCTGTGCAGACCCAGAAGCTCCCCTGTGAGCCTCCTTTTCTCCAGTCTGAGCCATCCCAGCTCCCTCAGCTCTTCCTGGTGCTCCAGACTCTTCCCCAGCTCCATCCCCTTCTCTGGACGTGCTTCAGCCCCTCAATGTCTTTCTCGTCATGAGGAGCCCAGAACTGCCCTCAGGATTCAAGTTCAGCTTACACACAGTCTGACAAGTGGTTGTGTGGGCAAAAATGAAGACTGAGGTACTTGACTCCCGGGGGGTGCAGCTGGAGGAAGAGTTGTTGAGGTAGAGTGACCAGCAGCATTGAGCCACAGCCCACATTGCTCCTGGAAACTCTCCTGAACTTTGGTAAAGAGTTTAAACAAAACTTGAGAAAATTGCAGGAAAAAATAATTCCATAAAGGTTCTCTGTCCTAAAGTGTCAGTAGCACACTCCAAGCACTATCAGTGCAGCTGTATCTTAAAGAACTTCCCCAAAGAAAGCTCAAGAAGTTGCTTTGCACACTCACAAGAAGAAGGATAGGACTACAGACGTTGGCACAAGGTCAATACATGGTACAGGTGTAGCTGAGGGGTGAGTGGGATGTTTTTCCCAACAGGAGGAGCAGGCAGCCAACGTGACCATGTTTAAGGTAAGGTAGGAAAGAAGAGGTCAGTAGATTAAATTATCCTGCTTCCAATTATGTCACAGAGTTAGGACAGGCATTTAGGAGAACATATCAATATGTTTCCAGATGTTAAACAAAGATTAATGGCAACATAGCTCCAAAACAAGGCGCTAATGTACAGAAGCTAATTCCACTACAAGAATAAGGTTAAAATAACTCAGATATGAGGGGTCTGGTGCAACCCACCCCCCGACCATGCCACTTCTACCCTGGCCCTTACATACTTAATTACCCTTCTTCATGCTTCTGCTTGTTGAAATGACTTCTGGCACTTTCCCGGGCGCTCACAGGGAGCCATGCTGATCCTCCCCATGGCGTAGTGAAAAGGTCATGGGGGACTGTGAGGCATCTGAGCAATTTAATATGCAGCTGGGTGCAAAAGGGGTTGGTCCAAGGCAGGGTGGCACATGCTGAGGCTTTATCCCAGAAGCTGCGCTGAGGAGCTGGATTTCAAATTGTTCCAAATCTGGGACAGAGGCTTTTCTCCATACCTAGGGACAAGAGGGTAACTAGGAACCTTGTTCTTCTTGCTCTCCAAACCTTCAAGTTTCTAGGACTTCCACAGTGAGGCAAAAAACCCCTCTGTGTTTGACTTCCATCCTGCCATACTTATGGCATACTAATGACATACTAATGGCATACTAAAGCATTTGGATCAGGAGCTGGGATCCACCTGTGTGGGTCCCAACGCTTCCCTGAGGAAGTCAGGGTGTGCTCCAGGGTACTCTGCTGCTCTCACTCCCTGGGTAATCCTTCCACCAAGCTCTCAGTCAAAGGAAAGACCAGCACCTTGGAAAAACGGCTTGATTTTCAATTTTGCTTCCATTTTGTTAATACAAGTGTCTTGCCTTCAACTTTGTGTCTTGCATTGTTTCACACATGAGGGCAGAGCATCCCATATCTACTGCAGAGGGATAAGGTGGACAAGTCAGTGCAGCTTCAGCCTCTGATGTGTCCTGTGCCTCCTGCATCACCTCTGTCTACTTATTTCACCTGCACCTCCTCTTCCTCCTGCACTTCCTGTGCCTCCTGCATCTTCTCTCCCTCCTGTGCTGCCTCTCATTCCTGACTTGCTTTTTGGCCCTTGTACCACCTTTAGTTTTGCATCCTCTGCCCAATGGGGCAGCCCATACTGGTACCACACAGGACACAGTTCCATGCCCCTGTGAAACACTTACTGGAGACTGGTTGGAATTAATCAGCAGGAATTACTCCCCTGGAGAGGTCACAGCTGTCAGCCACATGAGAAGCAGTGTTAGATGCAGTATCAATTTCCTAAAAGTTAGAAAGTCATAGAATCCCAGAATGATTTGGCTTGGAAGGACCTTAAACTCATTTTGCTCCACTCGCTGTCATAGGCAGGGACACCTTCCACTAGACCAGGTAGCTCCAAGCTCCATCAGCACACATGGTATCATAAGAAGTGCAGGGTTTTGAATACTTTTGAGAGAGCTTTGAGAGAAAAGAAAAAAAGATAGGAAACTATAAGGGGGTGTGACAATGGGCTTTTAAGGAAAGGAAAAAAAAATAAAACAACTGTAAGATTTGTTAAGAAGAAAATTCTTTTTGTGCCTTAAAAACATGACAGACAGTGCTGACAAAGCACTGTAATAGCACAGTCAAAAGTCATCTAAAAATGAAGTTTTCAAATGTGGGCCTCCACTGATCCCACTAACTGCAGACATTAGAGCCTTTCATGTCCTTTTTTTATCCTGTTAGGCATCCATGGGGCCTCAGTTAAGCTGGGCTATCACTCAGGACACTGAGCAATGGGCTGTGGTGGCTCTGATGTGTCAGTGAAAGATGTTTAACTGTAGGACAAACAAATGTCTCTGGCCTTCAAGAAACAATTTTCCAAAGGTTGAACTCGTATTGACTCATGCCAGTGCAGCAGAAAAATTGCTCAGCACTCTCATTGCAGCCTACCATGCAACAGCAGCATTTGCTGTCAGGGAAAATAGTGGAGAGGAGCCAGGAACAAGTAAGTAGCCTTATTGCATAGTGGATCATAAAACCTCTTTCTATGAAAGGGGCAAGCAAGTAGGCTTGTTGTAGTATTGATGAAGCCAAAGAATAAAATCACAATGGGGTATACAGGATAAAATTATAACCACCAGCTTGATAAGCAGGTTGAGGTAGCAAGGAAACAGGTAATAAAGGAATTGGCCTCTTTGGGAGGTAGCATGTGTCATCTTCTCCTGGAGCATTTTTCCATGTCATAGAATGTCTAGTGAAGAAATCTCTTCTAAAATTCAACCTAAACCTCCCCTGGTGCGACTTGAAGCCATTTCCTCTGACCCTACTGCTGTATGTCACATTCCTTGAGAAGGATCTGCATCACACAGGAACCTCAGAAAGAGCCTCTGCACTTCTGCCCATGACCACAGGCACCATGTGTGTCTGGGACAGTCTTTTTGTTCCAACCACTGGAATGGCCCAAAGGAAGCCACTGGAGTTTGCTGATGTGCTGGGGGGGTTGTGACATTTTTCTGAAGGAAGAGTTCAGATGGGCTGACTGGGCTGATGCCAAATCATGGCAATGGATGAGCATTAAATAGGGACTTACTTTGTGTCCTGGAGTGTGTGTTGATTTGGCACAGCCTGGTTCTTGGCCTGGGGGAGGGCCACGAGGGTGGCTTCTGTGAGAGGCTGCTAGAAGCTTCCACCATGTCCAATGAGCCAGTCTCTGATGGTTCTGAAGATAGACATGATACTGGACCAATTAGAGAGGTTGGTACTCCTCTGTATGTCATATTTAAGAAGAAAATCAGGGTCACATGGCTGGCAGCAAACACATGGTGAGGACTCTCTGACACGGAACCCAGACTGAGACCTCTCGACACTGCCAAATCCTGCAAGAATCTTTGAATTAGTGGAACTTGTTGGCAGAATTACTTATGAGCAATAGTTTTTCTTCTAGTCAGAGAAGAAGAGGAAGTCAAAACACATGAGGAAAACAAAATGATGACACCAAGGCCAGTGGGAATAAAGGAGAGGGAAGAGGTGCTTCAGGCATCGGACCCGAGATTCCTCGGCAGGCTGTGGTAAAGACTGTGTTAAAACAAACTGTTGCCCTGTAATGCATTAAGATCTCTAAAATCACAGGCACATTTACATTCCTCAGGAAGTTTCCACAAAAAAAGCAGTCCAAGGACTTCCCAGAGGATGACCTGAAAAAATGCAGAAGCCTCAAATACCTGAAGGTAAAAGCAGTCATTAAAAAGGCATAAACAAAGGGCATGATGATTGTTTTGCCACATCTCCACATTTGAAAGGAGGCTGAAATAACCTTTATATAATGCCATTAGCATTTTCCAGGAAAAAAAAAAGAGGCATTTTAGGAGGCTGAACAATATATTTTCTTATCAACCAGAAAGGTTAGAGGTATTTATCTGATTTAATATTTTATAATTTATATGAAGTGACACAGAAGAATAAAGCAGGCTGGCAGAGAGGTGGCTGCAGTGACAAAGCAGCAGCCACCCTCTGCTCTTCCAGCAATGCCCAATGGGTGTGAGCCTGATTGAGGGAACAACATCCCTTGACCATCAGCTCTTCAGAAAAATGGATTTTGTGTTCTGCCGTGCTGTGATGAGGACCCCAGATGCCAAAGTCAGCTGCCCCACACTTACAATGCTGCCACTTGACCCTATTTCAGTGTCACATTTGCAGGAGCTAGTGCTCTGCCATCACATTCAGGGGATGAAACATCTTACAGAATCATAGGATCATGTAATTATCTAAGATCATTAAGTCCAGCTGCCAGGTCCACCACTAAACCATGCCCTCAAATGCCATATCCACATGTTTTTTGAACACTTCCAGGGATGGTGACTCCACCACTGCCCTGGGCAATCTGTACCAATGCCTGACCATTTTTTTCTGTGGAGAACTTTTCCCCAATATGCCATTTAAACTTCCCCTGGTACAATTGGACTCAGTTTCCTCTCATTCCATCCCTTGTTCCAGGAGAGCAGTGCTATACCCCCACCTAGCTGCACCCTCTTGTCTGGGAGTCATGGGGCACCAGAAGGTCCCCTCTGAGCCTCTCTTCCACTGGGCTGAGCCCCCACCCAATGCCCTCAGCTGCTCCAGACCCTTTCTCAGCAATCCTCCCTCTGGACATGCTCCAGCTTCTCAATATTTGTCTTGGAGTGAGGATCTCTTGCACTGACTGTGTTTTCAGCCTGCTTGTCCTCTGTCCTTTCCCTTGCCAGGAACTCAGCCTTGACCAAACTGCTGCATCCTCCACAGAAGGAAGGAGTAAGATGCCCCTTATGTGGAAGAGGGAAGGAGAGTGAGAGAAGAAGGAAGATATAGATCTCAAAAATAGGTTCCAATTCCCAGGAGGACCCAAGGCAGTCAGCACTCATGTGATCAGGCACCAATGTTCTCCGCAACGGTGACTCTGAATCGGGAGGAGCAGAATGTCAGGACCAGCACTCCTCTCTGGGACCCCAAACTGCCCCATTTCACACGCCCTGAGGGCAGGAGGGGACCAGAGACCTATGGATCCTCCATTGCTCCAACCATGCAGTCCTTAGTAACTATTGCCCGTTTTTCATCTCTAGTAGGCAATGGAAATGAGGATGTTATTCTTTGCTGAAACATTCTGGAAAGTCATAGCTGAAATCCCTCACTTTTCTCTTCCATCTGTTTATTTTTACCACTTAATAACACGTCTGTCTCGTCAACTATTCCTGACACTGTGGCAAGAAAATCCAACTCAGTGAAGACAGCTTTATCAAAGAGACATTAGCTCTTCCTTACTGTGTGACACCATGTCAGTTCTTCTCCTGCGCATGAAGTCTGATCTGTAATTTCAAAGTGTGTCTTCGATCTCTTTGAGGGGGTGATATGACCAATATATTTGAAACTGTTGCTTGTTATGCTAAAGGTTATCCAAACTGTGAAGAAGCAATTTCAAGCACTTCAAGGAGCCTCCTTTTTTGATGATGTGTTTTTCTCTTCATTGCCACATGATGTTACAGACCTAGTTTCAAGAGATTAACAACAATGGCAAAACAGTCATTGAAATAATCTGTGATAGAGGACAGAACTCTGGGACAATGTGAAAAGTCTGTTATCAATAATTTCTCACTGTTACTAAGAAAATTGTGGTTTGAAAGCTTCACTGTGACACCAGACCTGCTCCTGCCTCTGCTTTCCAAAGAAGTGCCCCAGGTCTCTGCAGAGGTTCCCAAATGAAGGTCAGCAGTGCAAATGTCCTTACGAGTCATCTTGGGTTTACTAGCTTGACAGTGGATGGCTTCACTCACCCTTTTTGTTTCAAACTCTGCTCCTGGTTTCATTCCTGAACCATCCACCTGATGGGGAGGCCTGGAAGAACTGAATCTGAACCATCTGACATTTTCAAATGAACTGTTTTACCACTTTTTCCTTATTTTTTTTCCCTGCCATGAGTTTTGTTTAATAAGTTTTGAATCCAGATAAGCTGAGCCAATGTCCTTGTTTGTTTTTTGGACAGGGAGAAGAGATATTTCACTGAAATAGAGCCCTGAAACTCCCTGTTTGGTGTTCAGAATCACTCAGAACACATGCACTCTTCTGGATGTATTCTGGCAGCACAACCACAGCATTGTTTGGGAGGGATATAATCCAACATTCTGTTGGATGCAGGACAGTTGTCAGCACTGGGAGAGAGGAGAGCAGAGTTGTGGATGTCTCCATGTGCAAAACACGATGGATAAAGGCTGTCTGTGACACATTTAATGATTTAATGATTTCCTCCTCACTCGTACTGACCCATGTCTCCATTACTGTCCTGGGCATGGTCCTGTTGCGCTGAGAGGAAGTTGACCTCCAGTACCTGGTGCTCCAGAAGTGATCCTCAGCTAATGAAAGCAACCCTCAGCGTTTCAGAAATCAGGTGATTCCCCTATCATACCAGTTCACAAGATCATTCTCTTCACTCCTTGTCCACATGAAAGGCAGTATTAACTTCTAGAGAACACGATAACCTGCTGCCCTTTGGGAAGCTCCTTCCTTCTCTGGGAGTGAACAGCCCTTGAGTACCTTCGGGATCTCTCCTGCCTGTATGAAAAGCTACTTCCAAAAACTAGGGAAAGAAGACCAAAACTGTACTGTTACATGTTGGAATTTCCCTGTGTGTTCCTCTACATGTTTTATTACACTGCAAGCATATTCCATCAACAGCACCATGCACTCTGCCCTGTAATGTGGAGTAGGAAATGATCTTGCATGTTCTGTACATCATGGAAAACCTCTCAGTGTGAAAATAAGAGCAAATTCAGATTTACTCCTGTGAGAGAGAAGGATTTTTTCCAAAAAGATGGAAAGAGTTAAGTGAGCTGGTAAATTAAATTACTCAATGTTGCCCCATAATGAATTTTTTCCCCCTGAAATGAAGGACCTGTCTTGTGTTTCTTTCTCTCTTTGGTTGGGACTGGAGTGTGGCTGATATGAGACAAATCCACCTCTTCCTTCCTTTGGTCACAAAAAATGCCAACTGAATACAAACCTTCGGGAATCTGCTGCCACCAGCAGGGTGCCAGGCTGGGGTGGACCTGCCAGTGCACGTGTAACACACCTCCTGACTGCACCTGGGCTCGGGACTCCAGTAACAGACTGAAATGGCATTTTCAAGCCTCCCTGCTTCCTCTGATTTTCACTGCCTTGTTTTCTCAATCCTTTTGGGTACTCTTGCCTTGTTTTGTCAGAAACTGCCAAACCTCAGCAAAGGAGCCAAGAACTGCATCCCAAATGAATTCTGTAGCAGAAGAACGTACCAGGCTGTTGTCCAAGGTCCTTCCCTCTGACATATCTGCCCTAGCAGAGAGGAAAAGAAGGGCAACTATCTAAAAATAAAATTATTGAATATTTAGGTGCTGCTATTTTCATCATATATTGCTTTAAAGCTTCAGTTCACTTGGTGCCTTTTAAAGACTTGGGTGAAGGGAAGCACCTGTATTACCTACAAAAATGGTTCTAAGTGCTGTTTGCAGCCTCTGGGCACAGACTGGCCCAGAAACAGAGGAAGTGGAGGGCAGTGGCTGTGGAACGTAAGGAGGCAGAAAGAGTATGTAAACTGGAGCTGATGTCTGGATCCTGCTTTGTCTGCTGCTGCCTGAGCTCTCCTCTCTTTCCACCCTTCCAGCTGGCCCAGCAGGTTTCAATGAATACCTATTTCATTCTTTTAACTGTCCAGTCTCTGTTCCAGATCAGCCTCTCCAGGCATCAGATCCACAGTTCCATCCCCTCCTACAAGGACTCCGGCTGAGGCCCAGGACACGAAGTCCACCTTTGCAATTCAGCAATTCCCAGGCACAACAAACCATCATCTCAGAAATGAACCACCATGGGATTGCAGTGGTTCCCTTGGGCTGGGCTGCACGCTCTCCTTGGAGGAGCAGAACTGGGGGGGGGGGCAAGTGCTGACAGGAACAAGTGCTGTGGCTTGTCACCACGACAGGAGACCACCTAAACCACACTTATAAAGCAGATGCACCAATCACAACCAATGAGGACTTTTTTTTTAATCTATGCATTTCACCTGACATAATTTCATCCTATCTAGTCACTTGATCCGCCTTCTAAATCCAATCTTCAGTATTGTTAGTTACCTAAAAAAAGAAACAATGCTCACCCAGAAGAGCCTAGAAGCTCGAGCTGCAATCATAAAACTCCAGCAGACCAATATTAAGTTACATGTTGGAAATTAGAGGGAAAATAAACACAGTTAACTCAGAGTCACACGAAGCTTTGTGCATTAAAAACACCAATAGTGTTTTATTCAGAAAAAAATAAACAGTCTTGCTTTGAATGAGATAAATATTCACATTAGATGACAATTGGCATGATAATTTGAGGCAGGAACAAGCTGTGCCTCAACAGCACAGGTGGGTGTGAAAAATCCTCACAGAGGCAAGGAGAACCCCAGCTCCTCCCAAATGCCTGCCAAGCCATTCCCACTGACCTGTCCCCAGTGGCTGCTGGTATTGAGTTGATCTTTGGCTCTTCCTGAAATTAGTTTATCATTTTCTGGTTTAGCTTCTCTATCAGGCCATCTTATTTAAACTACATCCTGTGATTTTTTTATTTTTTTGAGCTTTAGATTCTTTTTCTAGGAGACTTTCTAATCTGCAGCCAGCTGGGGCCTCTCTTCTTTCCCTTGGCTTTACTCACTGTGAGAAGAATAAAAGCCTCCTCTGTTCTCTTTGGACAGGTTTCCAACACTTGTAGAATGGTTTATCTGGAAGCAACATTTCTGATTTTTCTATGCTGCAACTGACACCACAGACTGGGATGTATCTTCACTGTGAGGGAGAGCAAAACTGAAAAAATTCTGCCTCCAACCCTCTTTTAAAGCAAGACAGAGCTCAGGCATTCTCTGCACCCTGCTGCCCTTGACCTCTCAACAGGCTCTGCACTCCAACCTCTTTCTTCCACAGGACCACAGCAGCCAGAAGAGATCTCCAGTGGTCTCTGTCCAGCCCTCAGCCAGCTTGGATCAGGTCATTGGCACCTTCTGTAGTCCACAGTGAACTGTCCTCCAAGAATGTCCTCCACAGTTCCCTAGGGTCACTGGCTGTTACTGAGCAATCACCTTTATCACACATGTATTAGGGAGCAATCAGGGAGGGGCCTGTGCCCACTCAGGCTGTCCTTAGGGCCCTGTTCACAGGTGGCTCTCCCTGGACAGCTGGTTCTCCATGTAGTGCTTGAGGCTGCCCACAGCACAGACAGGCACACGATTTGAGTAACTTTTTTTAGATTATCCTTTCTGAATCTTGGTGCATTCTATCACTCCTGTAGGATTTTCCACAGCTGAGAAGAACTCAGAACTGCAGAGGGCTGAACACCCCTTAATGCCCTTGTACCATGCAGAAAGGGGCAGGTGTCAGTGCACCTGCCTGAACGCTGTAACACCCGTCTCCACTGTAAACACACCCTGAATGGAACATCTGATATTCCTTTCCCTGTAACAAATACATGCTTCAGAAATACATAAAATGCATAACTTAACGCCTGCTTTGACACAGGTATGGGAAAGAAACCACACTGGGACCCTGGGGAAAGCCTACACTATCTCACCTGGTCCTCCAGGTGCAGCCCTGTGTCACTTGCACAGGTTGGTGAGATCCAGCAATCATGGCTGGGATTTGAACCAGAGGGGTCTGTAGTGTTTGTGGGCTTCTCATCACATTCAATGCAGCAACATTTGTTTTCAGGCAGAAAACGTCAGCCTTGCCTTTGCCTTGCAGCAACACTGATTTTGCCTGGCAATATTATGACTGGTGGGTGGCCATGTCCTCTGCCACAGACACCACAATGAGTCCCCGCTGATCCTGATGCTCCCATGGGATAGGGAATATTCCTAGTGGGAACTGAGGCCCTGCACACCACAGGGTGCAGATAGGAGAAACCTTTCCAAAAAAGTAGACTTGGCCTCATTCAGACAGGGCGATGCCAAGACTGGGAAGCAGCTGATGGATTCTGACAGATTTAGCACTCAAATTGAGGCCTCAATTAAAAGAGCAGCTCCCAAGGCTGAGGCTCAGGGCCTGTCCTGCCCTGGGCCAGCCTGAAGCAGTGCCAAGCAGAGCTTGCCCAGCTCGCTCTCATCGTTCTCCTCAGGCTCACTGCTGAAGTTGGAGGGGCTGCTATTGGGCAAGCCATGGCCAGAGCCTGCACTCGGGGATGCCTGGCCCTTTGGGTCAGTGCTCAGTGTCAATGCATCTTGCAGGCACACGCTGCCTGTGCGGGCAGGAGCTTGCTGGGAGTCTGGCTGGGAGTCTCTCCTCTGGCTGAAAAACTGCCTTAGCAGGGATTTCTGGAGGGTGGTTTGCAGGCTTTCACAAGTCTTCTGTTTTGTGCTCGGCTGGATGTAATGCAAATCCAACTGCAGGACCACATCTGTCTGGAAGGGGAGAACAAAGAACGCAAAATGAATGGAAGAATTAGATTGGAAGCAGAGCTTTCCTGCTGCTGCTGCCAGAAAGCAGCCTTGGCTGGCTGCTGTGCAGGCTCACAGCCCCATGCTGTGGCACGATGGAGCAACACTACTGCCAGAGAAAAGTGAGCTGGACATATACAGCTCAGGACACTTGCAGGTCTCAGCCATGGATTTTGGATTTCAGGACCTCTCCTGAAATCAGGCCATGTGGGATCTCATCAGCTCCATCAGGACACTGTCACTGTGAGCATCACGCCTGGGATGTGGGCACAGGGGAGCAGGAGCAGCTGCACCATGGCCAAGACCAATGCACATGGGAGAAAAAAACATGAACCACTTACAGCCCTGGAAGCGTTCAAAGCCAGATTGGATGGGGCTTGGAGCACCCTGATCTAGTGGAAGGTGTCCCTGCCCATGGCAGGGGGTGGAACGAGATGAACTTTAAGACCTCTTCTAGCCCAAACCATTCTGAAATTCCCTGAACTAAAACACAGCTCACACTGCAAAAGCCAACAGCTTTAACCAGCAGTGCGCCACAGGGATCTACTCACAGCCTAGCACTATTTTAAAATTTTATAAAAGATGAAGAAATAAGAAAATAACCACATTCATGGCAGTCAAATTCCTGAAAACTGTCCCCTAGCACGGCACTGTGCCTGAAACACCTGTAAAGAGCAGGGAGATGTGTAATGGAACATGAAGATTTTGGCAGGCAACGCCTGGTCCGGGTCTCCTGTCTGCACTTGAATGCAATGCAGAACAACTGGGAAAGCTTCAGAAAAAAGCTCCAGGAACAACTGAGAACTGAAAGCACTGCCATATGCTGAAGCACATCACGTACAGAGCAAGCAGAGCTTGCTGTAGGCAGATCCAGGAGCCGCTTGAGAGTGTAAGGGAAGGAAGAAAAATCCAAGTATAAACAAGGTGCATACTGCTGTTTGAGGAGAGACAAGCCAGGGGACAAACAATTCTGCTTCTCTCATGGTCTTTAAATAGTTGGAGGGTGTTTTGAAGTGTGCCAAAGAGGCACAGCTTAGATCAGGCTTGGCAGTGCTACTCTGATGACTGGAGATCCTGGCCAGCCCATGAGCTCATCTCTCAGGCAAGCACACAGCCTAGTGAGACATTCCACCACCTGAAATAACTGGGCAGGTCTGATGTCCCCGAGGTTGATGGGGCAAAGAGCAGCCTCCCTGGCTAAGCAGCACAGAAAAATAGAACCATCATGACCAGTGATGCCTCTCTCTGCTCTCAGCAGCGGTTGCTGTGGATCAGCTTTGATAGGAAGATCAGGCAGGGCAGGCAACAAAAAAGCAAAGAGCATCCACACTCAGGTTCTGCACCCTGATTGTAAATCAGAAAGATTTTGCTGAGATGGAAAAGGTGAGGTGAAAAGGACAGTGCTCTTCTGTGTGTGTCCAGCCTAGAGAAGAGAAGGATCAGAGATGACTTCAGAGTCCCTTCCAGTGCCCTAGGGGCTCCAAGAGAGCTGGAGAGCAATTTGGGACAAGGGCCTGGAGTGACAAGACAAGGGGGAATGGCTTTCCCACTGCCAGAGGGCAGAGTCAGCTCAGATATTGAGAAGCAATTCTTCCCTGTAAGGGTGGTGAGGCCCTGGCAGAGGTTGCCCAGAGAAGCTGTGGTTGTCCCATGCCTGGAAGTGTCCAGGGTTGGGTTGGACAGTGCCTGGAGTAACCTGGTCTAGTGGAAGGTGTCCCTGCCCATAGCAGGGGGTGGTACAAGATGAGTTTTAAGGTCCCCCCTAATCCAAACTAGTCTGTAACTGTGATTCTACAAAAGAGGATGGCTTTTGTGCCTTGAAGATCAACAAGCTCTGGATGTGACACTGACACAGACGTGGTCAGAGAGGCATATCCAGTTCCAGCCATAAGGATGGGGACACCAGTTCCATGAGAGTGCAGAATTGTGGAAATTTGCCTATCAGTTACTCTCTACCTGAATTTTCTGCAGTGCGCAGAGCTGGAGGACGCAGTCCAGCTTCTCCCGCTTGTACACAGAGGCGAGGAGAGTCTCTGCATGGTCCAGACTGCTCTCCCTCCGGATGGCCACGTCATCTGTCTCCTGGGGCAGGAAAACAAGAGGAAATGCAAGGAAATTTCAGCATCAGCATGAAACACTGAGACGCAACTGCCCATCAAACATGCTCAGGGCTTTGATTAACACATTGCCTGGTGGAAATGCTGTGTATCCTAATGGAAGCACTATAGAAAGCAAAAGAAATGCAGATATTTTACACATTTGCCTTGTGCACATCAGTGAAAAGACTCTGAGTAGATCTTACTGTGAATGGGGTACAGCGGGATTTGCAGTAGAGCAGGAAGCAGCACCAGCTGGTATCACAAGCACCAGTAATGGCAGCAGTGTGTTATGGAGGGAGAAAGTTTTCCAAAGGCACAGCTGGAAGCTCTGAGTTGTGCTGAGTGCTGATTTAGCCCCCCACCATCTAAAGACCTACCGAATTATTTAGATTTAACCAAAATAGCACCATATCTATGATATCCTCTTCAGTACTGATTGAATCATGGAGCCACTAACAAAACCAAAGGAAGAGACAAGAGAATAAAGGCCTTATGAATCACAGATCATGGAATATCCTGAGTTGGAAGAAAACCAACAAGGTCACCGAGTTCAACTCTTGGCCCTGCATAGACACCCCAACGATTCCACCCTGTGCCTGACAGCATTGTCCAAATGCTCCTGGAGCTCTGACGGCCTTGGGGCTGTGACCAAGTCCTTCTTGCTTTGGATTTGAGGCCTCCAGAATGGGTGACAGACCACTCTGTCTACCAGCCCCTTCCAGAAGGCTTCCCTCTCTCAGCTAGCTCTGGTTAAGCATCCCAGAGCGATGCTTAGCAGAAGTTGCGCTGGGCATGCTGCTGAAGAAGGCTGTTAAGGTACTTGGGGAGGTAGAAGTTGGAGAAGCCCTGGGAGGTCTTCCTGGCCTTTTCTGAACTGCTGCCTGCAAGCAGCCAAAGCAATTTAGTTCTAGCCACGAGAGTATAAGGCAAAACATAGGGTTCCAAATGCTGGCTGGGATCTGCAGGCATCAGGATCACCTCTGCATGCAAGGCTGGCAGAACAGGGGCAGCACCATCGCTGATCCAGTGGGTCACTGGAGGCTGAGGAAACACCATTTATCTCTGTGCAAGAGAAAGCCAAATCCATCTCCACAACTTGGCAGCTCATTACTGGAAAGGTAATCTGGAGTGAGTTTGAGGAAGATGAGTGAATGGAGCCTGAACCTGGAGACCAAAGAGGAAGGAAGCAGATGAGCCAGATGCTGCTGATACAGGGCTTGGGCAGCATAGCTACAGAAAGAGGGTATAGCCCTGCCATGTCCAGCCAGCCCAATCCTCCAGCACATGCTCTGACCTGCAGAGCTGCCTCCAGCCCAGGGGCCCAACAGAAGGATGTGGAGCTGCTGAAGTGAGAGCAGAGGAGGCCACAGAGATGCTCTGCAGGATGGAGCCCCTCTGCTCTGGAGCCAGGGTGGGAGAGCTGGGGGTGCTCATGTGGAGAGGAGAAGGCTCCAGGGAGGAGCTCAGAGCCCCCTCCTATGCCCAAAAGGGCTCCAAGAGCTGGAGAGGAACTTTGTACAAGAGCCTGGAGTGACAGTGCAAGAGGGGAATGGCTTCCCATTGCAGGGGCAGGGTTAGATTAGAGATTAGGGAGAATGTCATCTCTGCTTTGGAACTTCCTCCCTGAAACTGAAACCATTACTTACTTCCATGTTGGAAACAACTCTTTATAGATTTCAAGGCCTTGTAAAATCAACATTTTTGTTTTTCTTGCCTAAACTACAATTGCCTTGCTCCTTGCTTTCATTACACTGTTTTAGTTGGCACTCTTTTTTTCTATGAACTACGGACCCAAAACTGGACCCAGTGTTCCTGCAACAGCCAGGAGAACTAGACAGGATCTCACACAAATCTCAGAGTTCTAGTTTGGAACCTTGCCATGGTTTTGTGCCCTGTTTTTGTTGCCTCAGCTGTTTTGGGCTCTGACTAGAACTGGTTCTCCACTCACTGCCCATCCCATGCTAACATTATTTTTTAATCTTGCTCACGTGCAGGAACTTGCATCTGCTGAATAACAGCCCTGTACCTTCAGTTATCCAAATCCTTCAAAAAACTACTTTGTAGCACCTTGCAGAGACACTAGGTGTTATGGGATGGATCTGTGTATTTTACAAGCACATCAGTGAAAATAAAAACCAATCCCACAGCCCTGATTTTCCAAAAAAGCCCAAATGTATTCAATCACCCTCCAAGAAGGAGAGTTTTCTCTTTGTTTTAAGTGGAATTTCCTGTGCATCAGTGTGTGCCCATGACCTCCAGTCCTGGCACTGAGCACTACTACTTTCCCCAGATCCAGCTCCACATGGGCTTTGGCTTTCTGAGCCCCATTCCTACTAGCTTGAATCACATCTCTATAGTCCTCCTACATTACCTTTCCCTACTTCCACCTCTTGCACACTTTTTCATGTGTGAGCTCAGTTAGGAGCCTCCAGAAAATCCATGATGCCTTTGCTTGAATCCCTGTTCATCAGGTTCCTTGAAAATCCACCAGCTCTCCAGGGCTGTGTCCCACACACAAGTGGTTCTCCAGCCTGGTGATCTTCAAGAGATTCACCTGGGCAAGGAGCAACCTGGTGTGTCTGCTTCAGCAGGAGCATTGGACTGGATGATCTGCAGAGATCCCCTCCAAACCCAAACACTCCATGACTCTGTGATCTCAAGGGATTCATTAAAGCCCTGATAAATCAGATTCAAAGCCCGTCAGCTGACAGCAATTCATTATCCACAAGTATCTGCAGTATGTTAAATTCCCAGCTTCCACAGCCTCCTGTTCCAAAAACTAATTCCCTACCATACTCTTCTTGATCATTTCTGGCTGCATAGGACAAAATGGAGAAAAGGATTTTCTGAATTTAGACAATTCATAATTATTTATAAACCTTTCCTTATAAACATATGGTGGGATGTATTTTTTAATGAAAATGGTGCCCAGGAATGGGCAAGGCCAGGTTTTAGCTGACCCAGAAATAGGGATATTCTAAATAAATTGGGGGAAGGTTGACTGGCAAGGCCATTATGTCAAACTGCTCTAGACCAAATGTCTGAAAAACAAGGAAATCCAACATAAAGGTTTTTAAAAAGTAAGGATTTAAACAGTATCGAGAAAAAAAAGTGGGCATGCCTTGGGTCATATGCTAGAGCAGCTTCTCTCTCAAAATTCAGTGTTTGTCAGGTAAAAATACAAGTCAGGCAAGATACAGGATGGGAGGGAATATGGGACAACTGAAGAAAATGGATCAGTGCTAGAAAATTCCATCGTAATTATTCCTAGCAAACCCACAGCAAGCCCATTTAAGTCCCTTTGATAATCAGCATGTGGCAAATGGAGGGAAAACTCCCATTTCCTCCACTTCCCATTTCCTCAATGAAACAACTCTCTGTTCAACAGCTCTGGATCATTCCCCAGGGCTTACAACCTCACATTCAGCCTGGTGTTGTTGGCCTTCAGTGTCCAGCTTCTGGAGCTCAGCCACGCACGTGGGATTTAGGGGGGCCACCAGCAGTTCTCAGCATCCTCCAGGAGCACTGGCAGCATCCTAGAGGGAGCCCAGTAATCCCCCACTGGCATCTCAGGGATCCCACGGGGTGTGGTGGCTGCTGTGATGTCTGAAGTGGAGCAGGTGACAGTCATGGAAGGACATGCTTGCTGCCTCTGCAGACAGCACTGGAGCTCAGCGTGAGCCAGCTCCATCAGGCACTAGGACAAGAAGAGGTATTCTGGCTGTACTGGAGTCCCTTTTTGTCTGCCTGATTCCTCTTGAGACAGCTCTGGAGGCAGGAGCAGCCAGCTGGGTCCCCCTTCCCCCAGTCACTGATGTGGGGCAAAGCACACAAATACATGCTCACACACACAGACACAATTTTCATGCATGATGCTCACAAGGGGAAACGATGCTGCAGTTCAGGAATGGGCAGGATAAGGCTCTAAACCTCCCGGATACACGATGCTGCATCAGTGACCCCAATGTGCTGAGGAGCAGCGTCCCTCCACGAGAAAGAAGGGCCAAAAAATCCACCACGAATGCAGCTACACTTTGGGAGAACTACAGGAGAAGAACAAAGGAGATAGTCACAGAAAGGAGCAGCAAATTAAATCAGGAGCAGCAAAATAAGTCGAAGTGGCATGGAGACCACCAGTAAAGCCCACACTGGGCACATGGTCTGTGAGGAAAAGTTTGAGAAAGGGTTCAAGGTACAGCTCAACTGGGAAGGAACATATATTGTTGCATTGCGATATATTAGCACAGCAGGCTAAAGAAGGCGTAAGTCAAAAAGCCAGACCAACTTTCTAATACAGAAAACAAAACAGCTCTTGGCTCCAGTATGATTAAATGCAATAATTTAATCAGGCAGGCCAGAAATCAATCTGAGGGATATCTGGTTAAAGGCATCAAACTGCTGCCAAATCTTTTTTGTGATGCCTGAGGAGAAAGGCAGGGAATCCACAGAGATGTGGAAGCAGCCTTGAAGAAGATTTTTCACCTGGGATCAGCCATTCCCAGCCCTCAGGACTCAGCCCAACCACCCTCCCCACCTCTGAGCAGAGGAAAGCAGCCCAGGAAGGGGACTGGCCAGAGCACTCACAGTAAGCTGGCGGAGCAGGAGCTGGGGGTCAGTGATGTGGGCCAGGGGTGGCTGTGGCTTGGCACACACGAACATCAGGTTGGAGAAGAGTCGGAGGAAGCGGAGCTTCACCCGCACCCCACATGGGAAGGTCACCGTCTTGCTTGGCAGCTCTGGAAGGGAAATTCAAGCACGATCAACTCCTTGGAGGGTCCTGTCAGCGCCTCCCCGCACAGTGGTGTCCCTGAAGGGCACAGACACCCCCAGTTCCCTCCACCTCACCTCCTGCATGGCTCACCTTGGCTGTGTCCCCAGCGCTCAGTGGCTACTCTCGAGGGACAGATAGGGTCTGTCAGGGACCGGGCTTCCTTTAGCGTGTGCTTGATCTCCATCACCTGTTTCCCAGTGACCAGGGGATCACGGCCAATGTCTGTGGGAAAGAGTTGGAAGCACAAGAATCACTCCAGATTCCTTACTGATCTCCCTGCCTTTCAGGCCCTAGTCTCCATGCTGCTTCGAGGCTACTGAAAGCTCCCAAGGGGCATGGCCTGTGATTTGGATTTTAGGGAAGAGGAGTGGGGTGGAGCCACTCGGTCTCTGCTGTCTCTTCTCACCCCTGCCACTGAAGTGAGCGGTTTCTAGCTTCTCTTACCTTCTAACACATCCTCCAGCATGTGTGTAACCTTCTTCTCTTGTAGAATGTGTTTCTTCAGGTATTTCATGAAGATCCCAGAGCTGAACTCCCCATCCTGCAGTTCATAGGCTTCTGCATCTTCGCTCCTGCAAGAGTAATATTTCTTCAGAGCCCTTGCAGTTCTGCACTGGGCATGAAGTCCAAGCTGAGTCTGGGATGGCCAACTCCATCCAGACTCTACTGGCTGGGTAAAAGTGAGCTTCTCAAGGAATAGCACAAAGTGCTTTGGTAGTACCCCAAGGAGGACGGGTAGGCCACAGGATGGGAAAAAGCAGTCGAAGGGAATGGGATAGGACAGCACAGTCTCCTTTGACAGCACAGGCAGGTGACAAAGGTGAAAAGCCAGTGGAACAGGCACTGGATCAGTAATTAACATCCAGCATCTCAAGAGGCTTTGGGTGAGCTGCTCATGGGATATGCACCTGGGGAATCAGGCTGAAGAACAGATGACAGGAGCTGATGTCACCTTCACATGCAACCTGTAACTGAAGCACAGGCTGATGGCAGCAGGAAGGACAGAAATGCCTGAACAGCAAACCCAGCAGATAGAGGGTGAGAACCAGAGGGAACACAGAAGAAGCCCTCTCCAGCCCCCATGCACAAAAGGATGAAAGGAGACAGGGCTATGCCAGAGTCTGGTCCCATTGAGGGTACGGGAATGATGAAGTCACTTACGTGGAATAGCCATAGACAGTGTTTCCCCAGGGCTCCAGTGGCTGCACCTGGGACAAGGCACATCCTGGGTTGTACCTGGAGAGGAGGCAAAGGCACAAGTCAGTGTTGAGGACATCTGGCACCTGTAGGCAACAAATCCTACACACTCCTCATGTCCATCTCTTAGGGATGGCAGTAGGATCAACTCACACCTTGGATATAACCAGAGAGACTAAAGCTGGGAGTCCCACCAAGAACCCAAACCACAGGGAAAGGAGTAGGTATGTCCAGCTGTGAGTTTTCTGCACTGGTAAGCTGCTCCCTGCCCTGAGCCTGAAGCTGTGGCACAACCTGGAGCTCCGGTTGCCACCTCCCTACAGAGGCTGGATTTTAACAACTCCAGGCAGCACCACAGTACAGAGAACACACAGGTTCACGGTGGCCCAATGGACAACTGTCCCTCAAGAAGTCAGAGGTGCACAGCCCCATGGTTGCAGCTCAATTTTCTTTGCTGGGGGTCTGGGACACCCCACGGGGCCCTTCCAGACCACACACACACACTTTTACTTCAGGGAACCAAACAGGCTCTGGATGATACACCCCCAGATTCCCTAAGAGACGGGATCAGGACACACACACAAGTCTCAAAGCCCAAAACTGGTCCTGGCACCTCGGTCTAGATGCAGCTGAATGAGCTGCATCCAGCTCATTATTTCCAAAATTATTTCCAAAATCAGGTAGATCCATGGTGACAGGTTCTGATTTTCCAATAAGATAACTTGGTTGCATTGAATAGTTAAACCTTGCCCATCTGACTGCAGCCAGACTGACAGTGTGGGGACAGGCTGCCTCCAGTTCACATCAGTGACTCGGAGCTGCTCCCAGTCACAGGGCGATACAAGCCAGGCACAGAGGCAGTGTAAGTCCATGTAATTCAATTACAGCACAGTTTCCTGGGGCTGGAGCTGGCACACTAAGGAGAGCAGAAAGGACAGGGGTATTGCCAGCAGCTAGTGCATCACGTGCTGCTAGGTGGCAGAGTCTGGAGATGTTTAATGGCAGAATTCAGCTGGCTTGTGTAAGTTGTCCTGAAGATGATCAGAACAGAAAATGTGAGAAAGGAGACATGTTTCTAAATCTGAATATTGAGATTTATCTGCTCTTCAACTGCTCTTAATTCGATGCAGAAATCTTTGGTTCCAGGTCCAAGGATAAATCAGGGAATCCCTGGAAAAGGCAATCACATCTGCCCAAAATCTGCATATAAATGTATAAGGCTACACAGAAGTTCTTTGCTCTGATTCCTCCTCTACCAAGGCTGAGCATCTGCTCCCACTTGGCAAAGGGAGATGCGTTTCTCACCACCCTGGCATTTCTGATGCCAACACACAGGGTGAGGAGAAACTCTGGGTGAGCTCCCTCTTAGCACAGACACAGCTTCATGCATGAGCTGCTGACAGACCTGCAGCATCAGTCCGACCAGGAGGGTTTTGGGAAAGGAGGCCTTGGGAACCTTGTTTTATACAGCAATATAAATACACACAGCTACGAAATCCAGACGCCTTCCTGAACTGAAATGGTGACTTCTCAAGAAAAATTGAGCTCAGGAGAGAGCTCCTGCCCCCACAAGATCAGGGACAACACCCACTACATGAAATGCTATGCTTGCTGTGCGAAAGGGGAAATGTGAACTCTAGGGAAGGAGGGAGTAAACCAGCTGCACAACTCTGCCTAAATATAACAGCAGATCTCACACTGCATCCTCTTCCCAGAGCACCACTAACACTCCATCGAGCAAAGGAACCAATGGCAATGCCAAAGAATGAGACAGCAGCTCAAAGGAAGACAGCAGCTCAAAAGCTGTTTGTTGCACTGGTGGTCCCTGTGTAGCCCCCATACTGCCTCCCCATCACACACTGCCCTCAGTTGTTACACCAGCAGCCCAGAGCTGCACCAGTCCAGCTCCAGGAGAGTATTTATGAGAGCCAGCTGCTCCTGCTTGGCTGCAGGCTACCCCCTGACTCTTGTCATACTGGGGAGGGCAGTCAGGTGCTGCAAGGTGGGCCAGGGAAGCAACACATTCTGTTCTCAGCAAGAAGGGACAAAGGGGATGCTCCACTCTGGGGAGCTCAGAGCAGCATCAAGGGACATCAAGCTCCTGCTCCAGAGCTATGGGACAAGTCCCAGCACAGCCAGCTTTAAGCTATTCAAAGCAAGCAGCCCCACCACGGCAGCTAAAAGACAAAAAAAAAATATTATCTCTCAAGGGGCTGACAGCTCTCTCAGGGTATCAAAAGTCCTGTTGTCTTTCCAATTCTTAGTGCAGGAAACACAGCAGGAAGAGAGAGACATTCCCACATTTGCTCTCTAGGTTTTTCCTGACCTGTAAATCTGCCTCAGGAGCCTGAAATAAATGAACTAATGACAGATTCCACTGCAATATCCACCCACCTCTGCTGAAATTGGACAAGTAGTAATTTTCTGCGGCAGGATACAAGTCTGCAGGCTAAGAGAGGATGATGGGTTTTCCACAGAAAGTGGGAAAATGCTGATCTCTGACCTCAGCAGCAGCAGCTTCACAACACAACCACTTCAGAAGGATTTAAGGCCAGTAAAAAACAAGTAGCAGGGCTTAAAACATATTCCCTGTCATGTTGCACTCTTCTCACAGATGGAGATATGGAGATATGGACAGGAAAGCACACAATCAGCAGTATCAGGTCAGGTGGGTCAGGCTTGAAGCACAGAAGACAAACCGTGTGCTGAGTTTCGGCCAATAATTTATGCCAGGCAGACCCATCCCTCCACAGGCTTGAGGCAACCTGCCTGTATTTGCCAGGTTTCTTCACCTCACAAAATCACGGGAAGGTCTCCAGCCCCTTCTCTTCAGCAGCTTTCAGACAAAGTCTGATGCTCTCTTCACTAATACATGATTGACCCATTTCCCAGGACACTCTGCAAGACCTGACAATGTGGTTCATTTTATGGCAAAGATCAGTAACCTCTGACAGAGGCTCAGCAGCACCATGGGGGCTGTCAAAACCCACACGTGAGGATGGCTACCTTCCCCCAGCCCTTGGAACACCCAGCCCAGGTGAGGAAGGGGGAAGAGGCTCATACCACTTCCTGCAGGTGTCCAGCAGGATGATGTTCAGGGCTGTCTGCTGCTGCTGCATCTTCTGGAGGATCCTCTGCACACTGATGCAGTTCTCAGGGGCATAGGGTTGTGGAGCATCAACAGGGACCATGTAGTTCCTCCCCAGATGTTCGTACCCATGCCCAGCATAGTAGAATACAGCTGGGAACAGGGAGAGGAGAGGAGTGGGTGAATCAGAATGCCAACCAGCAGGTCTGTAACCAGCTCCTCATAGCCACGTCCCACCTCCTGTCCTGAAGGGATACTGGTGCAGGACAGACCTCAACCAGTAGCACCTATGGAACTGGAGCTACGTTGACCTCACAATTTCAAGTGTTTCCCAATTTATTCCCTTCATTAGAGTTGGAAGCAGCCCCAAGAGGGTCTCCTGTACTTGTGGATTCCTGTGCTGTTTGTGTTCTGAAGGCCCTGAGTTTACACGCTTCCAAACCCTCTGTGCTGTAACACCCAAGCTCAGTACCTGCCAGGCTGAAATTCACCATTGTACAATGGTGGTTTTGGTTAGTCCTCAGCTCTTTGAAGGAATAAGGCAACACAAAAGGATTTTACCAGGATGGAAAATTCATTAACAGCTATTTAAATGAGAAGCTCCTCAGCTTCCTAGTTTTGGAAAAGAGATTAAAAACTGATTAGGTGACGGGAAACAGTCTCAATTTCAAAGCTCTGTCTGTATTCACACACCTATAAGCTGATAAAAAATTAGACAGAGAGAGATGAGTTCTTCAGGTGTCCAGAACATGAGGCCCGTGTGCTTCAATAACCTCAGACCAGGCGCCAGCCCTGTTAGGCAGGTGAGGAGTCTCATGCAGATGCCAGTGGGAAGCCCAAACTCAACAAGAATTTTGGGGTTTACTCTTAGGCTTATGAAATTTAGTAATGGTTTCTGCCTTCCTAAAAGCTGGCAACACAGGGCTGGTGGGAAACGAGCACTGGGGAACATGGCATTGCCTAAGTTGGGGTTCCTCTCCAAACCCTGTGTTCATTGCAGGGCTGGCAAAGGGATCCCCAAGCAGACTGCAGCTTCTCAAAAGGCTGGCTACCTCTCCCCAGGACCAATGACACTGCTTGGGGGATGCTGGTTGGTGAAAGCCAACTTGGGGATGAAATGGGTTAAAAATAGCTCTGTGAGGTAACACAGACAGTTGTGTTACTGCAACTGGGGAACAGTGAAGAGTGAGAAATGGGAAAAAGCAGCTAAGAGGCAACAGCAAGAGAAATTCTTCACTCAGATTCACTGCCAAAGCCCACACTTCAGTGAGTAACCTCTCCTCTATTTTCCTTCTGCTGTTCCTACCCCTGGACTTGGCAGGACAGTCACTTTAGTCTCATTCTGCAAGGATGTGGTAACAGGGGCATGAGCTGAAGGGCTGAAAGCATGACCTCATCATGCGGAGAACGGAAAACATGATCTCAGTCAAAAACAGCTTGAGCCACCTTTGGTTTCTAGTCACAGGGGACAAGGGAAGGTTTCTCAAATGACCATTTTCACAGGTGCCCATGAGATCTGGGTTCCTGTTCTTGTGCATTGCCAGCCAGAGACAGCAGGCTGTGATTTGCAGAAGCTTTAAACTTTCATAACTCGCAAATCAAAGCCACAAAACCCTCCCCTGAGACTAAAAAAAGAGTAGAAAACAGGAAGCCTTCTAGAAAAGTTACATGCAGGCCAGGCCCCTTGAGCCATTGAGCATGGGAGGTTTCCATCCTTCTATCTGTAGATGCAAGGGAAGTGACGACATCTGTCACCAGGTAGTATCACTGAGGCTTGGAACAAAATTAAATGTAACAGGAAAGCCCACAATGAATCATTCATTCCTTAAATCTTCCAACTTTTGAGGTCTTGTTGAGTACCTGAATGTATCACCAAGTGCTCCTCATGCTATATAAATCACAAAGACTTATGTTAAAAAAAAAAAAAAAAAAAAAAAAAAAAAGCCAAAAAAAGGTGTTTCACCTCACCTGAACAACTTCTCCAACCTCCCCCAGACTGAATCTCCCCTGAACAGGAAAGCCAACAATTTGCGCAGAGAAGGAACGGGATGTTTTATTCTGAGTTCTTCCCATGTTGTATGAGTCAGAACTGCTCATCACAGAAAAACTTCTGACTTACCAAATTAAAAAGGGGAAGCTCTAGGCACCGCTTATAATGCAGGAAATATCAGTCTGTGGCTTAATAAAGGCATTACTTCATATTCCTGGTATTCCACTCACAATTTCTGCTCTCATTGCATTTTCAGGGTAATTTTTTTTATTTGGGACTTTTTAGTATGCTCAAAATAACATCCACGGGGATTCCTCATTTGCCTGAGGGTAGAATAATTAGATCACTTGGAGGATGTTTGGGGCCTTCAAAAATCCTACACAGCTTTTCTAAGATGAGATCTGGAGGAAAAGCAGCCCACCACCTCCATACAGTGGATTGGAGAAACCACTGGATCATAGAATCATTAGGGGTGGAAAAGACCTCCAAGATTGTGAAGTCCAACCTTGGACTGAACCTCACCATGCCCACTAAACCATATCATCCACTTGTCTTTTGAACACTTCAGGATCCAGGTCTACAAGCTGTTCTGGGATGGTCAGAAGATGTGCAAGAAAGTCTCACAAAAGCCTACAGTTCCTGCAGGGACAGTTACAGAGACCAAAAGCCCAACTGCCCTTGTCAGCATAGACCATCCAACAAGGAGCAATGAGCATCAACCCATGGAGGTTCATGTTCACCAGTCAGCCCTCTCCTCCTTCTGTATGTATACACAAAGCTCTCCTGACTTCAGCTCTGATGGCACCTCCAGGTTCCTTGAGCAAGAGCACTGGGATGCCACAGAAGCATGTCCAACATGCATGTACAGGACTGGCTGTCACAGGCACCTCTGGGGTCTTTAACAGGTGCCTGAGATGTTCCTGGAGCTGCTATCTCACCACAGCTGGGGCACTCAGTAGGCAGCCTGACCCAATGTCCCACCATTAAATGAGGATTCCAGTGAATGTGGCAAGAATTCTGAACTCAGTCACTGCTGGATGCAGCCCACACTGGGGTTCACTGTCTTCGAAGAAGAGCACACCACTCAACCTGGACAGCTGTTAAAACCTCAACCTAAGCAGGTATTGCCTCACAAACACGCAATTCAGCGGTTAGTTTTTCTTGACAGCACACAAAATCAATTTTGCAGGAAGGATCAGGGGCCACAGACACAGAGAAGCTCTAGAAGTTTAGATAAGGCGTGACGGTAAGAAAGGTTTGCTGTTTCCAAGATTTTTTTTCTCTCTGGTGCTTAGGAAGAGCCATGGATAAAATGCCTTTTGGTCCTCACTTGCCATGTATAGAAGGTAAGAAAGGCAGCTGGGATGACTCTGGCCTGGAGGAGGAGATAAAGCCTGGGATAAAAGGGGATTTCAGAGAGTAACAACAAGAGGAAGCTGCAAGTGAAGTCATGGGAATATGCTGTCATAGGTGATGTGCTTAGATTGAAGCACCAGGACTGTGGCCCTTCCCACGAGCTCAGCCTCCCTGGATAAGTCAGTGCTTCCCAGAACAAGGTGATTGTACTGCATTCACCTTATGGCCAGGTCTCCATCCATTGCACAACCTCCAAACCTCATGCTGAATGACAGTCTGGAATCAGCCCACACTGATTTTCACTGTCTGCGTGCCACTCAGCTGCCATGTAAGCCTCATACCGAGGTTTGGAAGCAAAAAAAAACCACCTGCAAGGTGTTTTCAAGGTATCTGTCACACTGCAAGAATCTCAGGGACCCCAAAGATGCCACTTTCACCACCAAATCTGAACACCTGCTTTAAGACCCACAAGATCTGCTGGTTGGGTTTGTGGTTGAGGAATGCTTCCTTACCAAGCACAGTGGACAATTAAGCACAAAACCCAACCTCAAAGCCACCTGCAGCTGGGAATGCTCTTCTACAAAAGGGTTATCAGGGGCCCAAATTAGACTTTCAGGAAAGAGAAACAAGGAAATCATGACCAGAGGCAGCAGTCAAGGCTCAAAAGGAACTCCCCTCCACACAGATGAGTTTGGGGGGGCAATCAGTCTCCTCAATTCTTTTATTCAAGGAAAAATCAAAATCCCCTTCCTCATTCGCTACTGGAAGCACTGGCTCCTCAAAATCTCAGTGTGAGCCCATGCTGCTGGGATTGGAGGTGACCCTCGTGTCAGAAAAACAACCACTTTGCCTGACTATAACCTGCCAAAAACTAAACTACACTTATCCAAGAGCTCCTGCCAAGTATGGTACTGATGCAGGTCTCCTTTGAGATAGTAACATTAAATTCCTTCTCTTTTAATTCAATTCAATTCAGAAAATTGCCTAATCCCTACTCAGCAAGAGCAGGTGGCTGAGCTGGTTTGGCCTTACCATAGACTCCCTTCCCCAGGAGCTGCAGGAACTGACTGACTGCTGTTGCCATCTCAGCCTTGTTCAGATCCAGCAGGGAGACAACCCGGAAGCCCAGACGCTCCAGAAGACGACTCAGCTCAAACACATCCCTCACAGGAGCCACGAGGTTGGGGTGATGCTGGTAGCAGTTGTTGCCCACTAGAAGTGCTATTTTGTCCGTAGCTAAAATAAACATCAAGTGAAAAAATTGTAAATGCTCAGCAGGATGCAAAATCTCACCTCCTCCTGTTAGAGTGAAGCAATCTAAGGAAAGAGTAGGGCAGCAAGAATAGAACCTAGGCTATTGCCAGCCTGTAGCACCCTCCAGAAAGCCCTTGGCTTTCTGAACACTTTGACAAAATACACAATCATTTTGACAGGAAGGCTTGAAAAGTTTTTACTTGACAATCAAAATCCCAGGAATGCAGAGGCTCTGCTCTACCTCTCCTACTGTGACCGCAGGTCTGGCGTGTGGGAAGGGGATTCACCGAGCCAGGCTAAGGGGTCCTTTGCCTCACTGGGCTGAAAGAGAGAAACTTGGTTTCTGCTTTGATTTTATCCCCACCTCCCACTATAAAAAAATGGGATTTATGTTGCTTAGTGGTGGTGGGAGCAAGGAACTTTGCCCTGCTCTGAGGAGGTATTTCAAGTAGGGATAAGTCGTCATTTGAACAACACTTTTAAAATCATTTGGCAGGCACAGAGCTTAAGATTCAGTTACTCATTAGGAATAATCTTGCTCCACTTGCTGAAAAAGATCAGGGCTTGGCAGAGGATGAGACTCATCTTATGCTGTGCAGCTCTAATTCAAAAGTGCAGAGCCTGTGGCAATGTGGTCATAAAGGCTTGAACCAGTCTCTGCAGAAGAAGCACTCCCACTCCTTGTCCTCCAATCCACCCTGAAGCCTGGCTTTTAATTAAGGGAATAACTGCTCAGGAAGAAAAGATGACAGTACTCACCAAAAAACTTTCCAGAGCCACAAGTACCTGGGAAAGAAAGGGAGAAATTATAAGCCTGGGTCCAGCACCTAGTGCCAGGTCTGAATTCTGTTCCAATATCCTAAACAATGCACAGCTGGACTAAACACATAGGATCTGCACAAATAACATTCCTCAGTTAACTCCTTCATAGCCTGACTACTAACCTTAAAGACACTGGTCTGATATTAGGAGGATTTATGAAATCCAGCCTGATTTCAGTTGATTTCAACATCCTGAGCAGCTGGGAAGCAAAGCCTGGAGAAGTAGCAGACCAGGGAAGGAGGGTCAACATGGAGAAGCTGGTACCTGATGTGACTCACCTGCTACCTCACTGCAGCCAAAGCAAAGGAAACACAATGACTCAAGGTCAATAAAAGCTCCAAAACAGTTTCTCCCCAGAAATGTCCAGTGCAGAGGAAGTTGCCCAGTTTGCTTTTGATTGCAGTAACATTCCCAGAGTTTTTCATCTCTCTCCTCTGCCTTTCCCTGTTGTTTTAGCAGTTCTGGCTCAGAAAAGCCACTCGCTTTGGTCCACAAGCTCTCCTGCCTGAGCACTTCCAGCCTCTCAGAATCCTTATTACCCTAACAGCTCTAGCTTTTCCTGTTTCAGTCAGAAATAAATTTTGAAATCCAGCCCAGGAGAAAATTCTAGTACCCTACATGCTCTAAAAAAAGAAATTAGGGTAAATTGCATAAATCTCATGGGTCTTTGGCCTCTGAAGCAGTGTTGCTGATGCATGAGAGATGCCTGAAAAGCTACAGAACAAAACCATTCATCCTTTTCTACCTCAGACAGAGGCACCTGCTGCATGTAAAAGCCCCTCAGCAGTAATATATTGAACCCAACCTAATCTGGTGTCCTTTTCTCACTGTCTGTCCTCCCAGGATTTGTTTCGCCAGCTGTGGGGAGCCCTCTCAGGCTACACAAGATCAAATTGCATTTTGGAGAAATTTTAAAGCTAGCCTAAAAGGCAGGATAAGAAGCTTATGGCATAGAAAAATCTCTAGGTGGAGTAAAGAGCCAGCAAAGTCAGCCCATGCTACTCTTGCCTCGTAAGGTAAAGGCAGAGGGCCAAAGCAGCCAGAAGGGAAGCATGCTAGAGGCTCTGGGAACACATCCTGTCCCTGGGATCCATCACTCACACAGCATCAGCCCTGAGCTGTGAGCCCAAAGGGCCTGAACCTTCCCAAATAAACACCATCCTCTCCAGCTCTATCTGAGCACATCCCTTCACATCAGTGAGACTGGAAATGAGTATGGCCACAGGAGCCTGCTGCAATTTGGCCTGGAACTGTGAAAGCAGCACCTTGGCACAACAAGAAAACAGCAGAGAGCAGCTGAGAGCACCGAGCCTGCCCTTACACAGCAGGTGTCTGACACACTACAGGGCCCAGCAGCATCCCACCTGCTGGACAGCACATTACTACACTTAGGGGATTTTCCAGCTGCTGCTCCTTTTGCTCCCTCAGAGCCCAGTATCAAGGAATCCTGTTTATCACGGTCTTTGTTCACCAGCTCAGCACCTCCAGAAAGCACCAAATTCCTTCACCCCCTCCAATTACGTCTCACACCAGGTGATATGCAGCAAAGTGATGTGGGCTGGCTCTACTCACCAATGTGAACGTCCACAGCATTGGTCCAATGCTCTCCACGACTGTTGGAGACACAGCAGAGGTACGTGCCGGAGTCACTGACCTTGGCGTGGGTGATCTAGGCAGATCAAAAATTAAATCACATTATTTATGGGGTAAGTCTGAAGCTACCTGCCAGGATCTGCCGAAGGCACTCACGTTCAGCAATTAAGAAGTATTTTTCCTGCTGTTTGCAGAGACTTTACCTAAGAATCAGGAAAGGGACAAGAACCAGAGCAGTACCAGCTGGCAAGGACTCTGGTTCTCCAGACCAGGATCCTGCTCAGAGAGGGACTAAAGCCCCTACTGAGTCAGGATGGCCATAGCTCTGTCTCTTCAGGCCCTGAACACCTCCAAGCACATCGCTGCCTTTCTGACTCCAGCACAGCACCATTCATCTCCAAAAACAACCTCTTCTTAGTGCCCGGATTGAACTTTCCCATCAAAATTGCAATCTAAGACCATCTGTAATACCAGTGACCACTGCTGAGAAAAGCCTGAATGTCTTGTCCTTGTGCCCTTCACATGATGCCCTGGAAGAAAATCTCCTTTTTTGATTCAAGAAGAAAGCACTGGCGTACACTCAGCCAGAGACACAAAATAAAGCCAGCCCCTCTATTGCTCTTTTCTGTTAGGCCCAACCACATTTCCTTCTAGGTTGCCAGCAGGCAGAAAGCATCCCTGCAGCTCCATCAATCCAGAGTCCTGTCCACACACAGACAGTAACTGTTCTCATGTCACTGTGCTGAGAGCCCTCGATGCATCTGTGGATTGGTTACTTCTTAGAGGAATATCCACAATTTTGAAACAAGTCCATAAAACATAGTCCCCCTTCACAAAGTCATCCAGCCAGCTACCAAAGCAGCAAGGTGACACATGGAGGTCTTTCTCACAAGCATGCAATCAGCTTCTCCCACTACCCATCTCAGCACCCAAAGCTCCTGTACTATCCCCAGAGAACCTTACCCGGAGTTTTTTTCTCTTGTGCTGCTCCAGCAGGTTCCCATTGCGGTACCACTGGTAGCTGGGGGCTGGGATCCCCATGGCAGCACACTGCAGCTGCAGCGGCTGCCCCACCTCCACCCACTGCTCGCTGGGGTTGAGGACAATGACTGGCTCTCCTTGCCACAGCTGAGGGGGCAGACCTGCAAGGTAGCAAGACAGAATTGGTCCTCCCTTCACAGGGACAGTAAACAACACCATTTTCAAGCATCACTACTGCACCTTTCTCCTTGGGGAGCAGGGAACCCTTGGGAGCAATGCCTATGATAGTAAATGCCACACCAAAGCCCTGCCTCTGGCTTCCCAAACGTGATCCTTACCCTTTCCTGCCAAAGGTGTAGTCAACATTCTAAGGTCAACCACACCTTAAGTTATTTTTGGTCAGCTTTAAAGTAGCCAGATGGGTTCTTCCAGTCCCAATACCCAGAATAACTCTGAGAAACCCATGGCAAGCATGAGGTACAGGTGCATGTGGATGGGGCTTGGAGCAACCTGGTCTAGTGAAAGGTGTCCCTGCCCAGGGCAAGGGGTGGAACAAGATGAGCTTGAAGGTCCCTTCAAAACCAAACCATTCTGTGATTCCATAATACATCAAGAAGGTAAAAGACAGGCTTGTACCTCTGGCAACACACTGATGGACCTCCACCTTCACCCAGTCAGAAAAGACAACATTTCTGTGGAGGTCATTGACTCTGCAGGTGTACAGCTGGGTCAGCTCTGCGGTGATGGGCAAGTCTTGGTTGGTTGCTCCAGGAATCAGGCGGCAGTCAGACTAAAGGGAAAACATAGGCAGTGGGCAGCAATTCCCTCCTCAATGCTGACAGTAGAAGGCACTAGGAAGCCCCTTGTAAGAGCAACAAAAGTGGAAATCCCTGTTTTCCTTCCCTGCTTCAACTCCCCCACTGTGTGCAGGGACCCAGTCGTCTGGTGCCATACCCAGGGCCACCCCATGCTTACCTGGTACTGACAAAACCACTGGTACTGCAGTGAGGTGCGTCCCTGGGCTCGGCACCACAGTGTGAAGGAATATCCCATGGGGACAGAGACAGAGACTGGCTGCTCGGTTATGGTAATGGCTGTGGAGAAACAGCACGTGGAGGTGAGAACAACACTGCAGTCATGGCCCAGCATCTCACTCTCGCTCACTGTCCAGGCATAGTGGGCTTCAAGGGGGACACCCATCCCAGCAGGCAGAGAAGACTGGAAGAACACGGATGCTTCTACGCCCAGAGAATGGAGAAATGGATGGAAGGATGGATGACATGGGGCTCTTCTGGGTACTCTCGCAAGTGCCCGGGGGCTGGCACGGTCACTCTGCCCCGTGGCCACTCACCTTTCTGCATCGCTTCTGCGGCGGCTGCTCCCTGGCCTGGCCTGGGCGGCCGCCGGCCTTGCCCACGGCAGTTCCTCCCTCCGGGACGCGGCGGCGGCACCTGCGGCGAGGGACGGCGGCGCTGGGGCGGCTCGGGCCCGGACGAGGGGCGGCTCGGCCGGCGCGGCGGCCCAGGGCGGGCGGGGGGCGGCGGCCCAGGGCGGGCTGGGGGC
>PYHW01009218.1:350651-410629 GCA_013186435.1 Turdus rufiventris | reverse complement strand
CCGGCTCCGCCTGGCCCGACACGGCACGGATCGGATCGGTGCCCGCATATCTGGCCCGCTCGGACGGGGACGCTGCAGGGCGCTCCCCTCGCCAGGACGCCGAGGCTGCCCGCACCTCCATGCCCACGAGTGACCTCTCCCCCAGGGGTGTCCTCACGCCCACCCGCACAGGTGGCCTCGTCCCCCTCCCAACCCTCCCTCCTGCCTTTGGTGGGCCCCTCCCACACTCCGTTCAAGTGACCGCCCCACGGCCACTGCTGACCTCACCCTCATTCACGCGGGTGTCCTCCCGCCCACCCCCCGTCACAGGTGTCCTCGTCCATATCCCACAAATATCCTCACCTCCTCCTCGCGGGGGTTTGCACCCCCATCCCTCACTGGTGACCTCACTTAATCCCCACTTTAGTCCTTGCCCCTTTGTCATAGGTGTCCTTGTCCCCATTCTGGTGACCTCAAGTACTCCCCTCCTCCCCAGAGTGCCCCCTCCACTCCACACAGGTACACTTACCCCTCTCCTCCTCCCCACACTGTCCTCCACCCCTTTATGGGTATGCTTGCCCATATCTCCAGGGGTGTCCTCACCTCCCTCCCCACCACTGTCCTCCATTCCATCCCCACAGCCATCTTCACCCACATCCTCACTGGTGTCCTCACTGTGTCCCCACAGGTGGCCTTGTCTGTCTCCCCATGATCACCCATGCTCTCATCCCCACAGCCACTCTTGGCCCCTGCCCACAGCCCCCCCAGGCTCCACAGCCGCACTCACATCTCTCCTGAGCACTGCAGTCTGAAAGACTCATGGTGGAGCCAGCACTCCCAGAGGTGGGTGTGTAGAACCCCCTCCCTTCGAGAAATCCCCACCAGCCGGGCTGGGCATCACGAGGGCCCCAGGGGAAGTGGCTCTGGGCCAGCCCTCCAGAGGTTGCACAAGCCCCTCTGGGAAAGAGGGCACGGACGGAGGACTCCACTGCACTGTGTTGAGACTCGCTCTTGCAAGGTTAGGGCAAGGTCAGGCTCATTAACACAAAACTCATCACCTTTCAAGAGGCAGCAGGACTACAAGGAAATTGGCTGGAAACGGTGAATGGAGAAGACAAGGGGTGGCCAGGGAATGACTGATTGTCATTCCCAAAGAACTCTGAAGTGACTGGGAAGGGAGTGTGACACAAAGCCCAAAGGAATGAAGCAGGTCTGGGCTCAGGATGTGCAGTGAAAGGTTCCCATTCTCAGGACAGACAAATTTGCATCTGGCTGACTTCTCCCCATGTTAATAGTCCTAGAAAGCAGGTTCCAGTGGTGCCAGATGACGACTGGCACTTTAGCATGAGGGGGACCATGGACCAGTTAGAGAGGAGGCTGTGAAAGACTCTCACTCTGCTGCTGAAATTTCTCTATCCTGTAGCTATGGCTGACAAAGGAAAATTGATGGGAATGTCTCTCCCAGGAGGCAGCATGGAAGGGCAAAAACAGGGGCATCAGGATGGCAGAGGGAAGCACTGTGGCCAAGTGTTCATGGATCCATGCCCTGTGGAACCCAGGGCAGTGCTGAGCTGTGCCATAGGATTGGAGGGACTAAACAAGGCTGAAGGATGCACCTCTAGCTGCTGCTTTTCTTTTGTAACAGATGGGGAAGAAGGTGGTAGGAAAAAGCCAAACCCAACACAACTGGTGGATCGAGGAAATACTTTCTCCCTCCATGTCCTTTCCTTTGTCCAGAATGGGATAGTTACACTGCCAAGGCAGGAAAACCTGCTACACCCTGTCTATTCAATCTGACCCAGAGCAGTCCCTGCTCCAATAAGGACTGATCCTCTCCTTTCATGGATATAGGAAAAGTGATACATAGCATAAGACCTTCCTTTGTGCTCATTTCCCCAGCTGTCTGAGATCCCACAGACTCTCCTTTTTCCTATTTTCTCCAGGGTCCAGCTATAAATTATTGTAAATCTGTAAATTAAGGTTCTGGCTGAGTATGTGCCAGCAGCTCTGTGGCACACATATGCTCCAGAGTTATTATCTATGCAACACACATAGCTAATAAAAATGATCATTAAATTAACACCCGCACTTTCCCATAGCTTAAGATGACAGTCCTGGTTGATGCAGAATCTTTTCAAACAGCTGGAAGTTGCTGTATTCCCTGTAGACTGTTTCTCCAGGCTTTAGAGAAAGAGTCCTCCTTCAAATAACTTCTTAGAAAGCCCATTGTGCTTTTCCTCTGTCAGAACCCTGCACTGGCACCATCTGTTAATATTTGGGGAAGAACCAGAGGTGAGAGCACAAGGAAGAAGCCTGTCATTTTAGAAAGGGAGGAACTTAAGAGTGCAAGATGGGAAAGGGAAGAATAAATTGTGTGAGAGGAGTGAGAAAACATCTGCGACTATGTGAGTCAGTGTTGGATTTGCAGACAGAGGAAGAAAGCTTTGCTAATGAGGTCTGAAGCCTCCTTTCTGGCTGGCTCAGGCTCCAGCAGCTGAACACGTTTCCCCTGGAGCCAGGAGCAGAGGGCACTGTCGCTCTCTGAGCAGATTGACAGGAAAGCAGATGCTGTGAGAGGAAGCTGTCTCAGCAGGCAACAGGCACAAGAGCCATTCAGAGCTTAAAAGGGCAGAAAAAGAATATAACCCCTGTGTGTCTGTGGGGAGGATCAAACACCATAGCAGGCTCTTTCTTGCCACATCTGAGCTAAACCTGCACTCACCATCCAGGCTTCTCTCCACTGACGAGGGGCAGCACCAAACCATGGCATGACCAGGGTGGGAAGAGAGTTCTGGGGGGTCTCTGCTCCAGCCCCTCACTCTGAGCAGGATGTCAATCAGCTGCTCAGCACTCTGTCCCATCCACAGTCATCTGTCTCACAGAATGGAGATTGCCCACCATTTCCATTTTGGCCTCTCATTCCATCACTCTGCACCTCTGAGTCTGTGCCCTCCTATGGGGTAGTGAAGAAAACAAGGAGGTCTCAATTTAGCCTTTTCCTGAAGCCTAAAACCCAGTTTCTCTCATCCTCTTCTCCTATATCAGGTGCCTGAGCTCCTTCAGTCTTTCTGGTGGCTTCCTCTGGACTTGATCCAGTGTCTTGATATTAGTGTCTTTCCTGTAGCTGGGAATCTGAAGCCAGACACAGTTCCAGGCCCAAAGCAGAAATGTACCTGTTCTGGACACCCTGCTTAGCTAGTCTGGGCTCTGCTCTATCAGATCAATACACCAAGAGACTGGGCTCATGGTAAATTAATGTGCAATTCATATGCTGGGACTATAGGTTTCCTGAAACTGTGGGACCTGAAAGTCCTCTTTCTCCTTTCAGAGAAAGGGATGGGAGCAGGAGAATGCCACTTTCAATCCTCCCAGCCCAACATCCTGCCTCCTACATTTGGGCAGCAGCCAGAGCAGAGCAAAGGGCATGAGATCAGGGCATGCACACACTGAATATTCTTATACAGCTCAAATATTTCTTGAACTGAAAGTAATATATTCACACGGCATAAACCTCGGGAGATTTTTTTTCCACAGATTTGTCCTGTGGATTTTATTAATCCCTGTTGACATTGAACAGCCACAGCCATGTGTAGGAGTAGCCTTAAGTCAAGGGGAAGGGAGGAAGCATCTCCCTTTCACTTATTTTACCTCCTGCTAATTTGACTTGTTTTCTTGTCCCTCTCAGCTGTGTATACCTAAGTCATGGGCACCTCAGTAGTTTCTTCCAGGCTGAAGAGTCCCAGTCCACAAAGTTACCCTTCATGCAGCAGTCAGCCTGGACCTTGGCTTGTCCTTGCTGCCCTTCTCTCAGTTGCACGTTTAGGTTTTTTGGGGGTCTGCTGTTTTCTGTTTGAGATGGATTATTTCTAAGTGACATTAGCTCACACAGAGCCCACTGCTGCCTATTGAAAATGAGTATTGTGGTTTTCCCCATGGATGATGTTACATTTATTTTATGCAATTTCATTTGCTATTTTACTGCCTGGTGAAGGTGAGGCCTTCAGTCAGCCCTCTAGGACCACCCTTCTCCATACTTCCTAGGACCACATCCAAACGTCTTAGGAGGTCCATCCATCTCGTTTGCATTTGCCAAGATCAAGTATCCTCTCTGGTATCACAAATCCTGCAATTTATATGCCTGATAATGTGATCACCTCCCTGTTGTGTCACCTTGTATGCACTGACCCTGGTGCCAATCCCTATCCAAAGTTACATTCTAAATCACAGTATTTGCCGAGGAAAAGAAAATCAGGGAGTGTCCTGCACCAACTGACCTGTCACCTGCCCTGCTGCTTGCTGCCACATCTGCTGCCTCTCTTGCCCAGGGAGGATCACCTCTAATCATGTTGTATTTCCTGGAATGGAGCAATTGGCCATCATTTCCCTGCTCCTGCTGCAATCACTGCTGTGCAGTCGTGGGCAGGCAGCTAATCCACAGGGAATCTGCTCTATCCATCATTCCAGTGCAGGAGGGATGTGGTGCCACCAGTGACGTGTCTGCAGCGCATGATGCAACGACAGGCAAGAGAAAGGTAGACCAAGAAAATAATTCCATTTTATTATTCATTATAATTTCATTTGGTATTAAATCACTGCTAGTAACTGTTTGTGACATGACCTTTTACATCTCTGTTTTGTGCTGTCTTTTTTATGGAGACTGAATAAATACCATCATAGACTTTCTCTTGGGCATTCTGGGATAAAAAACAGGCTGCCAAGTCATGAGACCCTGATGGGAGAATGCGACTGCCAAGCCCACACTGAGTGGTGCAGCTAGCCAGGGTGGGAGCCTTGTGCCTGCAAGGAAGTGGAGGATGTCATAGCTGATCCTGAGAGATCACAGAATCATGGAATAACCTGAGCTGGAATGGTCCCACAAATACCGCTGAGTCCAACTTCGAGCCAAACAATCACATCCAGCATAAACCTGACAAAACTTCAATGCTGCACCGCCGGCTTCTGTAAGTGGTCAGCAGAGAGATCACTGAGGTGTGAGAAATCCCCTGCAGTGGGGAGGTTATTATGAGGAAAAGTTCTCTTCTTCCTCAGAAGCTGAACTCGAGCTGGCAGCGAGGGCAAGAGGAGTGAGAGCAGGAGGAGGAGGCCGGGCAGGCGGCCCGGGAGGCTGGGCAGTGGCTCTGCGTCACGATTGACAGCGGCATGTGTGGAGAGTCTATAAACGGCGGCTGTGAGTGACAGGGAGGGCAGCGACGGCCGCGGGGCAGGGCAGCCGCACGCCGGCCATGAGCTCGACCCACAGGGCCCTCGCGGGCCTCTACGGGCGGGGAACGAGCCTCATGGACGGGGCGGAGGAGGCCGAGAGCGCGGCCTGGGCCTCGCGGCCGGACCGACGGAGTTACCTGCTGGGCATCCGGCCCCAGAACAGGTGAGCACCGGCCTAGGGGAAGGCGCCGCTGTGGGTTCTGTCCCCGTGCTCGTTGCTGCCGTGGGTGCGGGTGACAGAGGGCGCGGGGTTTGCGGGGGACACCCCGGCGCCAGGCGGGGGACGGAGGTGTCGTGAGCGGGAGGTGAGCCGGGCTGGCTGGGGGTGCAGTGGGGAGGGCCGGCTGGCCCTCACCCAAGCCAGGAGGCTACACCGGCCTCAGAGGGAGGCAGTGGTATAGCCAATGGGCCTGGCCATCCCCAGCAAGCTGCTCCAGGGGAGAAAACCAAGTTTTCTTGGCTCGGGCTCTCCAGCGGAGCTGGTGTGCTGTAGACCAGTCCTTCGCCTCCCCAGAGAAAGCTGTCGCAGCTATTGCCGGGATTCGGTGTCAGCATTGCACATTGTGTATACCCGAGCGGGTGTGTGAAGTGATGGAATCACAGAACAGAATCATGGCATATTCTGTCCACAAGGATCATCGAGACTGGCTCCTGTCAGTCCACAGGACACCCCAGCCATCCCATGCTGTACCTGAGCTGGTTGTCCAAACGCTCCTGGAGCTCTGGCAGCCTTGGGGCCGTGACCCTGCAGAGCCTGTTCTGGTGACCCACCACCTTCTGAGTGAAGAACCGTTTCTTAATGTCCAATAATCTAATGTATTTTAACCCCTCTTGTACGGCTTCATGCTGGTCCCTTAGGTCCTGTCGCTGGTCACCAGAGACCAGAGGTTGATCGGTGCTGCCTCTGATCTTCCCCTCATGAGCAAGCTGCAGACCCCAGTGAAGTCTCAGTCCAAGCCATCCTTAGGAAATCGTGACAAACATGAGTGTCTCCAGTTAAACTGAGGGAACACCACTGACCTTCCTGCCTTTATTGTAGTGAAACAGCTCACCAGACAGAGCGAGGGGCCCGCTGGGCTCCGTGCGCGGGTGCCTTATCTTATTGCCAAAAAGGCATTTCTACACTGTAGATAACGGCTGAGCAGCAATGAGATCAGCATTCCTGGGTCAGGAATGGCCTCCAGCACAGGGTCTGGAGTAGGAATAAGGCTTTGTTCGCAGGGAGAAGCATGCTGTCAGCTGAGCCTGACTGAGGTTAACAAACAGAAAATTATAGGGTGATGTGCCAGCAGCGCCCAAGGTGTCGGTGATTGTGTGAGGCATTCACAAAAGCTGTGAAATTGCTTTGAATTCACTGGGAATGCTCTTCAGTCTATGAGCTCTCCAAATGAGTGTACCTCTTCCCTGCTGATGATTTATAAATAATCCATTTCCAGCATGGATTAACATGCCAGCATGTCAAGCACTGATGCCTCAAGGAGTCAGACGTTCATAAAAATAAATGCAGGACCAAAAAAGATTTAAAAAGTGCTGCTGGGAAGTCAGGTGTTAAAACTGGGGTAATGCCAAATTGAAACCTAAATTCAGTTCCTTTGTGGGGTTATCATTTCATGCTTGGTTGTGAGTTAATCACACACCATGACGTCTTCAGCACCACCAAATGCCCATACAGGGTCCACAGCCTGTGGCCTCAGATCGTACCATGAACTGGAAATCTCATAATTGAGCCCAGTGACTCCATTCTGCAGATTACAAGCAGAGAGAGGCTTTAATAAAGATGTTGAGGTATTTGAGGTGCCTACAGCTTAACGTACTTTCCTTGATAATGCTCAAATTGCAGCTCTAATCAGTTTAACCCTAAAGGAGGGTTCATCCATCCTGCAAGTAATACCTTCCGTGTTCCCAGCTGGATTCCTGAAGTTTCCTCTGCTGAGGAAGGCATGGAGCAATGTAGCACCCATGCAGGCCGTGCACGTGGTATCTTCTGGCTGCACCACTGCTTGAGGCTGTGTCTCAGGCATGGTAAATCTGGCCCATGGCTGCAGAGCTCTGAGCCCTGAACCTCTTGAGGTTGTCAGCCTAATGCTGCTGTAGCTGCACCCCAATTTCCATCCGTGGGAGTCCAGTGCTGGCGAAGGCACTCTGTTCTGCACCACTGAAATCAGCAGCACATTGAATTTTCACAAATTCTCCAATCATTTTTCTAACCACTTGTGTATATGATCGTCAAAGCCTGTGGCAAGGCAATTTCATTTTGTCTCTTATTTCCACTGTCTGCTCCTTCTGTTGTAAGAAGCAGTGACTAAATAATCGCAAAATGACAAAATTGACCTTTCCCTGAGTTCATGGCAACTTCTACGTTCCCTAATGAGTTAGAGAGTAGGCATGTAAAAGTCTGGTTCCCTGCAGAGCCCTACAAGTGCTGAAGACTTAAGTCAGGATTTTTGGAAACTGTTGTCTAAAATGCAGGGCAAGGGCTTGAATGAGGTAGGACATTTTATGTTGTAATTAAATAATGTATCCTAACAATTCTGGAAAGCAAGTGAGTGGAATAGTGCAGCAAGGAGACTTTCAGAAAGCAATTATGACTCTAATTAAATCGAGGAACATCAGGAGAGCTTGCCTGGGAGAACCTGAAAAGCGCAATGAGCATGCAGAACAGCAGATAACACTGGGCAGCTCTCTTTAACACAGAATGGATTTGGATTTGCTGGGTTTGAAGCTAACAAAGGCAACGGGATGAGTGATGTAGACACAGGATTGCTGTGGGAGGCTGCTGTAGTGGTTAGAAAACAAAAATGGATATTCTGAAAATGTGGGGGTTTTTTTCAGGTTTCTCTGTTTCTGTCTTCAGATATATATAAAGAGAGTATGTTTAACCAAAGTATTTGCCTGTTCTCTTCACTGCTTCTTTAAAGCAGTAGAAAGTGTAGTAATATGATAGAGGTACACAAAGACGTGGAGAGATCTTTAAGAAAAGAAACTGAGGTTAGAAATCCCTGCTGCTGCTCTGCAGTTCTCAGCACAGGAATGGCGCTGTTGCAATGAGTCCAGAGGAGGCACCAAGATTGTCAGAGGGATGAAGCACCTCTGCTATGAGAAAAGGCAGGAAATACTCATCCTGGAAAAGCTTTTGGGTAACCTAATCGTGGCCTTCCAGTACCTGAAGGCAGCCTAAAAGAAGGATGGAGAGAGGCCTGGAATGACAGGACAAGGGGAGATGGCTTCAAACTGCTCATGGGCAGGGTTAGTTGTGCTATTAGAATGAAATTTTTCCCTGTGAGGGTGGTGGGGCTGTGACTGCCCCATCCCTGGAAGTGTTCTAGGCCAGGTTGGATGGGGTTTGGGGCAACCTGGGAGCATGGAAGGTGCCCCTGCCCATGGCAGAGGGTGGAACAAGATGAGCTAAAAGGTCTCATTCAACCCAAACCATTCCACGATTCTATGTTGGGGGCAGTTTGGATGGTCTTACTTGGTATCCCTAATCCCATTGGAGAAAAGGGATGTCATTTAAATTGAAGGATATGAATTTGATAACCAGAACATGATTTTTCTGAGTGTTAACTTAAATTTTCCAGAGGTGGTACTAAGGGGGCCAAAAGAACAGAGGTGTTGAAAATGGCCATAGATAGAACATCATTGTTTTATTAGACAGATTATTCAGGGTATTTACTCTTTGAGCACTTGGGAACTAGGCTTTTGTAAGGATTTTCCCTGGGAGCAAACAGCTCAGTGTCTTTCCTTCACTGGTCTTTTAATATTGGACAGTGTGAGGAGCAACTTACAGCCACAGTGACTTGCCCTCTGCTGTGGCTGCTGACAGGATTTTTTTTTCGTTTATTTTTTCCTTTTGAACAAACCTGATGTGCCTCAAAGCACTTGACTGTAATTATTTCCCAAAGTGAGAGGAGGAGCTGTCAGTCCTGTCCAGGGTCTGCCTTAGCTGCATTAATGGGACACAATTCTCAAGACATCTTTTTAGGTATCCTTTTTATAAGAACCAGTGAGTCTGGAGAGTGTATTGTGCAGCGAGATTAAATTTTATATAAAACCTTCATCTGAGTGCTAGGCAAACCTCTCTGCTGGAAGCGACCTGCTCCTCTTATCTCATGCAGATGTCTGCTCCTCAGTCTCATTAGAACATTGCTTCCTTGCTTGAATATCTCTCTACTGTCAGAGCTACGTCATATACAGATATTTATAGAGTGTATTGACATTGCCTCTGATCTTTTCTTGGATAACTCTGCTCAGGGTGGCAGTTGAGCTCAGCCTTGCCACCTGGCTCTTCTGGCTGGAAACCATTCCCAATCTTGTCCCTCTTGCTCTGCACATAATATCAAATGAAGGTGAATGATCTGTTGCTATAATAAAGTGTGCAGGAAACTGAGGAGCGCTTGGTTCCTGAAAAGCAGGTTTAGTTCAGTCGAGTTGCCTCTTTAGCAGTTGGGCACCTGCAATGTCCAATAGGACTTTGCTTTTGGTGAAGAGTGGTGTAAGCCCCTGGTCAGATGCCAGCTGAGGCACCTGAGGGCACTCAGTCAATTTGATTTGTGGGGTGGAAGTGTCTCAAACTCTGGAAGGAGGGACAGCCAGTACCAGCTGGAAAGGCAAAGCTAAAGGCGTCAATGACTCATCTCTACACCCTGTGACCTGGTGGACAGAGGTGTCTGTTTCCCATTGCTGTAACTACCTGCACAGGGTTGTCTGCTTTGAGTGGGGCTCCTTGGCAGTTGTGCGCTCTGAATAACAGTCCTCAATAATTCCAAAGTGAGATTTTTCAGCTCCCTTTCTACAGCCTGCTGTCTATATATCCATATCATCTAGAAAGCCAAGTGTAGGCTGATGAGCCAGTGCCCTTCAGGGCCACTGTTAAGACACAGAGTATATCACATATGACAGCTCTTCTCAGGAAATACCATTAAAGGGGATGTTTCCCAGGCCAAGGATACCATTGTGTGGAGGGGAGAGTGTGGTCGTCTCCAAACAAGGCACCTCTTATGCCAGAGCAGAGGCAATTCCCAGGAGATGGAATTAAAACCTGCTCTACCCTTTCTTACCCTGTCTTTCCATGAGGGGAGGAAGATCCTGAATGAATGAGGTTGTTATCTCACACTAACTCAGTCACACTTCACAGCATCGCCTGGTCCAAGAAGAGGAAGATGGAAGGGCTGTTACAGGCAATTTTATTTTCATTTTTTTCTTTTTTCTGTGTAGTGAACTGCCAGAGGATGTCACCTTTCCTGGGCATCTCATCGTCCAATATGTGCTTTGCTTTTTTTTTTTTTTTTTTTTTGCCATTTCTCATTCCTTGGTGTGTTTCTAAGTTTAATTTGGGCCATAGAGACAGCAATAATTCAGAGTTAAAATACACAAGTCTGAGCCATCTTCAGAGCATTACAGAGGCTGATACAGGAATGTGTAACTTAATTTATTGTTTTCCACCTTCTCTGCTAATGAAATGTAGCCTGAATTGTTACACACAAGTCTGTGCTCATCTCAGCAATAATTAAGTTACCTGCAGAAAAAATTGCCACGTTTCTGCATCTCTGACGTCGATTTGGTCTGTGACCTTGACAAGCAAAGGCTCAATACATCTGTTTTCCAGTTTGTGAAATAACAATGTGTCTTGTACAGCAACACAACACAGAGCTGCTTTATCACAGGCCTGCTGATAGCTTCTGACACGGTATATGAACACCAGCACATTCACTCTGTGTGTGCAGGGAGTGCTTGATAAGGAGAGGGACACATGGCAGGAAAGCAGCCGTGAGCACAACCATGCGTACATGAAAGTCTCAGTACTTGCTTTTAAATGTTGAAAAGGATTCACTGCTGACAGCTGAGGTGGGATTCTGAGTGGCTTGTATTTGTCTCAAGTAGTATTAACCTTGAAGGAGGCAAGTTCGTAGGAAACCTTATACTTGGAAGTCTGCATGTGCAAAACATGCTAGATAATGTCATGGATCAGAGAGGCAGTGAGGGGTAATGTCTGTAGGAAGCTGCCAGTCCCTCTGTCCAGCTCCTGGGATGGACAGGCTGCTCAGCTCTCTGTGGGCTTCTCAAGAAGCTTTGGTGCAATGCTGATTCCCTCAAAACATAACTTGGACATGTCATCTTTGCTGTCATGGACACGTTTTGCTGTTTTTTTCCTTCACTGGACAGCTTGTGTGTGTCAAAAATATTGATCGCTGCTGCAGCTCAAGCAGCTTGAGTCCAGGTGCTTGTCCATATGAGGATGGAGCCACTGTTAAGCCTGTGTCAGGGTCTCCTGAGCTCTTCACTTCCATGTGAGGAGTGAACTGGAAGGAGAAAGATTTCTTTATCTCAGTGATAAGAAATACTGAAAGATAGTAATTTAATGGATGATTGTATGAGAGGGTTAAAAAAGGTGCCGGACTGAAAAGTCTATGTTTTTCAAGCAGTTAACTTTTTGATTCCAGTGGATGCTGAGTGGTTAAAAAAAGTGAGTGGTGTTGACAGTTCTACCTCTTGCCCTTGCAAGACTGAAATTTAGCAAGTGCATGAAAAATGAGGAAGGCTGTCTTTACTTCCAAAGAAAATTATGAGTAGTTGAAGGACTGAAACATTTAAGTGGATGATAAATGGCCAAAGGATTTTGCAAGCATGTGATAAAATTAAATTTAACGAAGAACTGAGACTGGAAGAAGGGATGTGGTGGAGAGGTATAATGCTATGGTCCAGCACTTAATAGCAGTTCTGTATTTTCAGAACTAGCTTTGAAAAGCTGAGTTTCTCTTCATCAGTGGGAAGTGCCTGAGGAGGCTTCATCCCACCGGTGGGGGACATGCCTGGAACAGTGGATTTTTTGAAGTCCACTTCTGCAATAGAAGGAAAGATGATACTTGAGGCTTTGATTCACTACTTTAGATATGTTCCTCAGGATAACATAAGCATTTGCCTTTATCCAGTAACTGTTATGGCCCCAAACTTGCTCGAGGGAGACACACCTGCTGCTGATGCTGCATTTCATTAGCAGAGCCCTGTGCTGTGTGTGCAATTAAGTCCTTGGGGAGCCTGGGGCACGGACAGCCCAGTCCCAAAGAGAATCAGACTAGTCAAGCTGAAGCATCTGCTGCCCTGTTCAGGAGCCCCATGTTTCCAGCAGGGTAGGTTGGGTTCTGTGCTGTCACAGCTCTACATGGATATACTGGAACATAATTGAAGCGCCAGCTGCCTGCAGGCAGGGCTGTGCTGGCTGCAGGATCCACAATTTGATCATACTCTCTGGGGCTTAAATCTCTAGTCTGAAAAGCAAATTTAGCATATTGAGGTTAAACTTCAATTAATACATGATGGTCTTTTTCTTCTGATAATACCAAGAGACCCCCAAGAGACCCTCAGATCAGTGTTCAGCACTGTCTCAGGATGTGTACTGAATAAAGTCCATGTTGTCTTAATACTAGGGATGAAAAAAAAGGCACTGTCGGTGCTTACTGTTTGATCACATCCATGAGCACAATGGGTTCATGGCACAAGCAGTCTTTGTTCTGACTCTTGCCATTTTCTTTACATCCAAGCCAAGACACATCCCTATTGTCTTATGTGAAAAATCATGACTAAAACCACACTACTGCCTACATTAGCATTCTAGCAAGCAAGGATTTTGGGAACTTCCCTTTAAGAAGGTCTTTAATATTCCTGGAGGGTAAAAAGATGTTTTTCCTTTGCAGTGGTAAGCAAAATGTTTTGAGACAAGTTAAACCCATGGGTTGTGTTTCCAGACACACGGAGATGCCTGGGGCCAGCCCAGGCGAGCACAGGAATACAGCTGCCCCTGGGATCACTAGGGGTGACTGTGCTTGGGAAGGAGTGTGGGAGGAGGAACCTAGATCCCCAGGAGGTCAGGGTGGGGTGAGAACAGCACAAGGTACAGTTTGAGCTACAGAAGCTCCGAGGGTGTCTGTGATGTTGAGGACAATGTGAGGTGCTGGTCAGTAAGGCAGGTAATGCAAAGCTGTGCCTGGCAGTGCCAGACAGGGCATGGAGCTCACAGGCACGTTGTAAGAAGTGGAAGGATACAGCTCAAAGGACACAGCTCCTCTGTCTGGCTTCTCCCATGGACCAGCACAGCACATGAAAGATGGATCAGGTGAGTGAGTGATCCTCAGCCTGTTACTGTGAGGGTTTGATTTTTCCAGCTGGATCACACCCAATCTGCACATCCTTTGGCTGCACGACCAGCAATTGGCACTGGGAATGGACCAGGATTGTGTGGCTGGGGGTGGAGAGGGTGAAGCTGCTGCCAAAAGGCCAAATGCCACCTCTGTTTGTTGGGTTAAAGCTGCTCCTGAGCAACAGTCCAAAACTTCTGCTGACTTTGCTCTCCTGAAGGAGAAGAGTTAGTGAGCTCTTCAGGTTTCCCTTCTCAAAGGAAATATGCAATTACTTGTGTAAAGTGTCAGGATGTCAAGCTGAACTACTTTTTTTCTTGGTGTTCACATGAAGGTTCCGCCTCCACAAGCGGAATGTACCATTGTCAGGACCAGTTTTCAGTGTCTCTCTGTGGTCATTTTTAGGGCAATTCTTGGGAGTCCTGCTGGCTTTTGCATGATTGGGACTCACACATTCGGGTAGGAGACCTGAAGAGGTGCACCTGCCAGTGACCCTCCCTGTGGTTCATACTGCTGTCTTATGTAGCACTAGCACCATCCTGGAGCACTGAATTTTGATGGTTCACTGGTTTTGAGAGCAGTGGCTGAGAAGGTTTGATCTCTCTGCATGTAGGGATGTGGCAGTCTCGCTTAGTACATCCCAGAGGGGATGCTCACGCTGCAGTCATTTCCAAGGCTGTGCGGTGAGGTTGTTGCATAGGTGTAACATGCACCTCAGTGCAATTAAATCACTGGGTTTACATGCTGCTGAGTAGTTTGTCCCTGTTTTAGACTTTTGATTGCCATGTGGGTGAGCTCAGGGCTTGAGGAACTGTCCCTGACTGCTGCAGGTCAATGCGTGAAGGTTGTTTTCTGCAGCCTGCAAGGGGCTGCTGCCACAGTCGGGCAGTGTGGCCCTTTGGCTAGGACATGAGTCCCTGAAGACACTCCTTTGGGAGAGCTGGTGACCACTGGTAAGTAGCTCATCAAGATATCCTGTGCAGAACTTGAGTGTTTGATTTTGTTCCCTGAGTTGGTTAATGCTGCTACACGTTCCCACAAAGAAAGCAAAACGTGTAGATTCTTGTAAAGTCTACTTCTGTTATTTTATTTTAATGTTTTGCCAGACCTTAGTGATTTGATTGGCAAGCTGGAAAGCAATGTGATCAGAGAGTTTTCAGCTTCTCCCAGGAGCTGTCCTTGGAAGCACAGAGGGCACCCAGCTCAGGCCACCTGCTTGCCAGCAGAGAATTGGGCTGGTCTCGTCCATACTTCCACCTCCATTTAACTGGACGTCTCCTGTGGTGGAGTTGCCTGCTTTGAGCACAATGCTGCGGATGGTGCATGGAAGGCTCAAGGTGCTGCTTCTTGGAAGCCTACTTGTATCAATGTCCTGACACTGATTCTCTGCGGTTAACGCCCATTTCATTTTTACAGCCTTTGATTTCAATTGACAATGTGGCTTGCTCGTCCTGGCAGGCGGCCTAAGGCAGCTGTGCCTTCTTTTAATAGGAACTCTGACCTCTGCAAAATGACTCATCATTAATATGTCTCTGTAACGGATTGTTTATTTCAGCTCCTTTCTGTGCTTCTCTCCCTAATGGTTTTTATGCTGTTTTTTGCTTAGCTTATCAAGCAGCAGATTCTCTCCCTCCAGTTTAGGAAGGTAAAACTGCATTGCATTAAACTGCTCTGACCAAACACTTTTCTGAATTACTGCACGCGATTAACCTGTAATGCTTTGGTACTAATTAATCAGTCGAGAGCCCTGAAGTGATCTAACAGCCTCATTCTGCATGATTTGATCCCTAATACTTGCTTGAACTGAAGAAAGAATAGTGAATGTTCATCATAATTCCTGTATTAAGGTGCAAGAAATATTCCTCTTTCTTAGCCGAAGGATGGGTGTTCAGCTGCATCTTTATATTAAAGTGAGACTTCCATACAGAGACGTTAAAAATTGGATGTGACTGCCCTGAGAAATCCAGAGAAAAAGTTTTCTTCCCCCTGCCATTGTTGTGAGGATCCTCATTCACTTGGACTCTGTCCCAAAATGCACTTGTACAGCTGTATCTTGCCTTTGGCAAAAAAACACATTTGGAAATCAGTTGGCATTTCTGGTTTGCTGAGTGGCAGGTAGAAGAATGACCGTGGAGGGAAAGGCCTCTCCAGAACACCTCTATAGCTCTGGGATTTCTCACCAAAAAGTCAGAAAAGTAAAATCATGACAAGTGGAATGCAGTTGTTAAATCTCCTTTTCCACCAGGCTTTTGTATGGAAATCCCTCTTTAATTGAAAAGGCTACTGAATTGCCAGCAGTCTTGTCTAGGGTCCAGGGCTTTTTCTGCCCCAAAGATACAGCCCTAGGAAGGCCCAAAGAAAACATGGCTAGTGGTTTGTGTCCATTTCCTCGAATACTCTGAATTACTAATTTAGAAAGCAATTTGAATTGGACAAGCCTCTTTGCAGCTGGAGTGAGTCAGCTGAGAGCCCCACAGTGCCAGAGTCTTCAAATCCTGCTGTGACCAGCACAATGGTTTCTTTGAAGGACTCAACAGACCTTCTAGGCTTCCTGCCAAGTGTCATTGGCCAAGTGTCATCTGCCAAGCCTGTGGAGCCCCCAGCTTCCAACCACAGCTGCTTTCCAAAGCCATTCAGTAGCCTTTGCTGTATGTATTTCACCTGGTTGTGGGATTTGCACTGAGTGGACCAGATTTATTCCTGGTACTGCCTGCTGGTGCCAGTGGCATGGTGCTGGGATTAAACTGGGTCCCAAAAGCCACTATATGTGTGTGCATCACTTGATTATAAGATGCTGATCTGGTTGCCCTCCTGCTGGGGTATGAAATGTTGGTTGATGCTTGGGAAATCCCTTTAGGTGGATCTGAAAGACATTTACTGGTATGGGGCAGGGGATCTGTATTGAAGGGAACATCAAAACCCTACCAGTAACTGCCTTGTATACTAGATTGTTTGCCTTACTCTGTGGAAATGGGCATTTTTTTCCTGGGATTGGAATTTGGAAAGGTTGTTCTGGTTTGAAACAGCTTTTGACTCCCACAGCCCTTCCCTGCCTCACAGCTGAGTGAAGAGTTGCTTGCTAGGGCCAGTATCCTTGTATCAATTGATTTCCACAGAAAAGAGTCTGAGCTGTGGAATCTGTTGGTTTTATTCCGTCCCACATGTGTTTGGATACAGGCTATGCTTATAACCCTCATTCAGTAGATAAATCAGGTTTGCTGCATCCTGAGCTTCCCCTGTCCTGAGCTTCATCCAACACAAGGTTCCTGGGAGCTGGGTGAGGTTCCTTCTGCGTTCCAGTGGGTTGTTACTCAGGGATTCATCTCCCTGCATCCCATTCTAGCAGGAAGGCAGAGGGAAAATAATGACACTGCAGCTTCCAGGTAAGTTTTCAGGGTGGATGAAACAGGCAGTTGCTGTGGCTGTAGCTTTCCTGACGGCTTCAGCCATGCATGCTTAGTCTCTCTCAGTGCACCTGCCCTTGCTGGGTCATTCTAAATGTGGGGTTTTTTTGTTTGCCCTCAACCAGTTTGCTTCCTTAGGAGGTAGAGCATTAGTGGCAGCAGCACCAGCATCCTGCCTGCAAGCTGGGGCTGCTTGTGTGTCTGGGGTCCTCCTCATGGAACCCTCACCACACAGTGCTGAACCCTTCTGTTCATGGTAGAGCTGTATCAGGAGTGGTTTGGGCATTTGTTCCACCCCTTGCATGTTTCTGGAAGCTGATCACTTGTTTGAGGAATGTCTTTCACTGCTGAAAATTATATAAATAGAGCTGCCAGCTACTGGTTCTCTTGCAATATTAGCTATTTCTCCCAGCATCTTTGCACTTGAGACCTTGGGGGCCTCTCTTGTATTGTAAATGGGTAAGTTTTAATTGCAGGGGGAAAAATGAAATGAGAAGCTCTTCCCTTCTAAGAGCCTCAGCATTATCTGAATGAAAACCCAATTTGGAATTAAATAATTTCCTTTTATTTAAGAAAGCCCAGATTTTCTGGGACCTCTCTCAGTGATGCTGCAGCAGGGTTGGCAGTGCTGGATGAATATAGTGATTTATTGCACTCATTGAACAGTACTGAAATACCTGGAGAATCCATGGTCCACTTTTGAGCATTATGGATTGCACTGTTAGGATAGTTCTGGCTATTTGAGTGTCCCAGCATGAACTTTGAGGTCAGAGCCTGAATTCCTGGAGTACAGAGTGTAAGTGCCTACCTGCAGAAGTAAGAGGTTAAACAGGGATTTCCTTCCCAGCTAATTCCTGGGTTCAGAAAGCTTCTAGCCAGACTCAGGTCTTCCTCAGTAAGCTGTCCCATAGCTGGAAACTTTCCTTCATTTTAAGAGGGATGCTGTGTTCAGGAGAAATGTTCAATTCACACTTGGCCTGAAATGACACAAATTCTTCACAAATAAAAGAAAACCCCAGTGAACAGAGCAACTCTTGAAACATTTATAGTTCAGCCCTAGAAACTGGCTTTGTTAGATGGAGCTCTAAGCTTGCTGGCTGACCAAAGAGTTGTTTTGATATAATCAAGAGCTAAAATGGGTCTTCGTTCATCCAGTATGTCAACATTCATTGCCCTGATAGCCATAAGGACTAAGACAAAAGGAATAGCTCCCAAATGTCACTTTAAATTGACAGTCATCTTAGGAGGGAGAAATCCATCAAATGCCCTGAAACTGGACTGGACTTGTCAGCAAGTGTAGGGATGATGGGAGGGAAGAGGGCATGGACAAGAACACAGGCTGCTAAGGTGAGACACAAAGTGGACCCTTTGATTTTTCTGGTGCTTTTATCTCTAAGAAATGCTTCTTGAATCTTCCAGGAGCACCTTCTGCGCAATCATTTCTCAGCTGACGGAGGAAACACAGCCACTATTTGAAACCACTATCAAATCCCATGCTGTGTCCGAGGACTGTGATGCTAAATTCACGTGCATAGTGACAGGTAACAGTGTCTTCAGTGAATAACCTGGTCCTGTCTCACCTGCTGGACTTGTGACAGTTAAACTCTGCAGCAAATGATAACAAGGATAACAAGCCCTCTCTTGTCAGAATGCCAAGCAGTTTCAGCAATTGCGTGGTGATTTTAGCTTCAAATTGAGGGAGGTGGGAAACACCTTAGAGTGTTAAGAGGCAAAGGAATAAGCTAACATGTCAAACAAGGCAAATGAAAGACTAGAAATGGGATATACTGATTACTGCTTGGACCATCTACATTGTACTGTCCTAATCTCTGCTTCTCTAATCCTGGACTCCATAAGTCAGGAATGTGCAGTTTTGGAGAAAGCGACTGTCCTGCTAGAACATTGCTGACTGTAGGTGGTTAGAGCACAGCTACACTTGTATCAGTGATAAACTTCTGTGTCTATCAACATCTGAAATGAAAGCTGGTCACTGCCCAATGAGCTAAAATCTCCCCTTGGGCAGGAAGGGGTTAAGTCAAGAAGAAGAAGAGGGGGAGGAGGAAGAAGAGGAGGGAGAGGCCAAAAAAGAGGGCTGGTGCTAAGGCATTGTGGCATCGAAGCACGTTGGGATAGAGGCAAGTAGTTCCTTTGCTGATGAGATTTTGTTCTTTAAATATGGAGACTCTAAAACCTCTTCTCTTCATGTACTTATTAACAACTCCATGATCCTTCCTGACCTCACTAGCATTAATCACTCCAAGAGGTTACTCAGTGAGAGATGTGAAACAAGCTTATAAGTTTTGGAAGGTGGAGAGTATACCCAGTGAGCCTCTTAGGCACAAGTCCACAGTTTTCCTAAGGAAATCTCGTTTGCTGTTAGAAACAGGCTGGAAATAAGGAAGCACAGTCTCAGTCCTTCAGAGAGCTGCTAGCTATGAATTCCTGGCTTTTCTTTTATGGATTATCTTTTTCTGAAGGCTGATCTTCTGAAGTTGCAGGGGTACAACTATGTAATGATTTTATTCAGGCTTACCTTCAGCAGAACCTTATTGCTGCTTCTAGAGCCAAAGGGGGCTGCTAGGAGATGCCTCCAAACCACTTTATTTGCGGAGTCATTGGAAGGGCTCTTACCAATTTCAGTTTTCTGGAAGCAAAAGCTTGACATATTGTGCAGTAGTGTGGAATGCACCATTCTGCAAGTGTCAGAGGTGAGAAAATGTTTAGTTATGTTGGGAAATTCAGAGTAAAAGTCCTGGCTTCCTTCACTGGCTTAAATCTTCACCAGCTGCACCTTTGAGGTTGATGGTTCCTTCTAAAAAATTCCATCTCTTCCTGGTGTGTTCCACTAGGTAGAAAACTTGACCTGATACTGGCCTAATTTCCTACTCAAGTGAAGGAAATTTTAAATGAGTCTCTTTCAGCATGTGTCACAATAGTTTTGTGCTTGGTAAACTAGGTTGGGGGATGTCTCTATGCACTTAGAAATTTTCATGGAAATTGTTTAAAATCATCCTTGGACCACCTTTGCCAGATGGGCATCTCCTGTATGTGGTCCTATGGGCTGCTTTAGCAGCTCAGGATCTCTTTGGGAGAGAGGGCCAGGAGGTGTAAAGCATACTCTGACTGCAGAGTCTGGTTGGTAGTTCAGGTATCTTGCCCTGCCATGATGTTTGTGTTCAACTGGGAGGTGTTGCGTTGCTGGGAGCAAGGAAATGGCAGGGACATCCCTGGCCAGTGACCAGAGTGGAACCAGTTCAGTCCCAGCACTATGGCTGGAGTCCAGGGACACTTTGATGGAGGCAAAGGGCAGACAGTCGCTTGCTCCTGTTTTGACAGTCAAGTCACAAATATGGATGCTTACCTAGAATAGCATCTTACTTTTTTTTTTTTTTTTTTGTGCTGCTTCTTGACCCATAATGACAGTTACAGGCTAATCTCACATCTGGGAATACTTGGACTAGGACTTGCTGGGCCTGTCTTAAGAACACAGAAACATGCAAGTGTTTGAAGAACCAATCTCCAGAATGTGATGAGTAGTGCAGGCAGGGAAAAAGTAGGTCAGGCAGAGGCAGATTCTTATGTGTGGAGGCACAAGCCTTCCTTTCTCCCTTTCTTCCTGATGCCTAGTTTCAGCCTGCTACAGGTGTTCCTGCTATGTCTGATTTGATTTTTTTTTTTGGGTCAAATCCTGCATCAGTTATGAGATGTTTTCTTTTTTCACACAAAATTAGTTCCACCCTTTGTTCTCTAAGAGATGTGAAAAAGGAAACAAGAACATTTCCTTTTACTGTGCAGCTTCATCCCACATCTCTGCACCAAGTGCTTTCTTTGGTGGGTCTGTCTGGAATTCAGGGTCTCAAGGGTCACCACAGCTCATTTGCAGTGAGTGGATATCAGGCTTCTCTCTTCAGAGTGGCCCTTCACGGAGGTGCTGCCACAAGGATTTTCCAGCTTCTTAGTTGCTGCTGTGTAGCATTGCCTGGAAGGAGAGATGTCAGCTGACTAAATGGGGGAAGTTGGATGAAGGGGCCTAGGTCTCTGGCTGCTTGTTAGGGAATGAGTCCAACCAGAACAGGTGGTGACAGGATCTAGCCAAGACCATTTTATGTCAGCACCAGTCTGCTGTTGTACAGCTGCCTCTTCAGTGCTGTTCCACCCTCCTTAGCCAGGTTCAACCCCACTGATCTGACTTCACAAATCATTGTCTCACGAGCTTGATCCCATCACTGCCTCCATGGTTTTATTGCAAAGTACAGAGGGGAAAGGACTTTGCTCGTGGCTTGGGGAAGAGAGTTCAGGGAGGGTGAGTAGACAGTCACATGCTTAATGAATGCAGTTTTTAATCAGGTTAAAGGAGTTCCACTTGCTGCATTTGTGGTGACCCTCTGAGGGAAGTGTTTGAAATGCTGGATGAAGAATGTCTGGAGACATGCAGGGGCTGTGAGAGGGGTTTGGGGATGGGACAGTGACTGCAAGAGCAGAGAGTAGGCTGGGAGATGAGGAGGTTTGGCTTTGGGGCCGAGGACAAGGGAATTGTATTCCAAGACTGTTAAAGCCCCTACTGCATGTAGCTTGTGCAGAGCAGAAACTGTGGATATTGTTTAATGGTTCTAAACTCTAAGCACCTTCCCAAGTTTCAGAAGACTAACTCCCTCTCCTTCCCTGCCCCCCCCCCAAAAAAAAAAAAAAAAGAAGAAAGCAACTTGAAACAAGAGTTTCTCTGGGTGATTTTGGATAGATATATTCAGAACTGTTTTGGATAGATATTTTAAGAACTGTTTTGGTTACAGTCACCAAGCTTTGAAGACTTCTCAGATTTTGACAGTTTTCAGAAAAAGAATGTTTGATCTAAACCTGGCAATCTCCATGAAAAAAAAATCCTCACTCTGAAGAGTCTCCAGGATCCTGTGGTGGCTGGCCGTGATGCTGGAGCAATGCTGCTGGAATACACACATCCTGAAGATATGGAGCAGATGCCTGCCCTCTTTCCAGAAGTGCCTGCACCACTCTGTCTGCAGCTCCGGGCTCTGGCTGGGGGCTGCAGGGCCCCACCTGCTGGCAAATCCCTCTCTGCATCTCCTGTATGGGGGGGCTGCGGCAGTGGCAGGTTTTGCAAGGATGAGTGCAGATCTGTGAGTGGGTGCTCAGGGTGTCCCATGCTAAGGGTGGGCATCTGGTGCCTGCAGCATGGCAATGCCCACAGATGGATGGATGGATGGATGGAACCCTCAGTTCCACCTCATCCCACTTGTCAAGCTGTGGATGCTGTGCCTGACTCCTCTTCCCCCCGACCCTGGACTGGGGGAATTTATTCACTCAGCAGCCCAAATGCTGTCAAGATGGACGTCAGCAGCATCAGCAGCAGCTCCTCTCCCCATGCCAGGGAGAGTCATCCCTGTACTTCCCATCCCCTGCTTGACTCTAATTACTGGGAAGGGATGGATGGTGTTTGGACAGGCAGCTGGGGCCACTGCACCTGCGTGGGAGGTGGGAAGCCTTTCAGCATCCGCCTGCCTGCAGACTTCCAGCCAGTAATTCCCTGCAGCTCTCCTTGGCTGCAGGCTGGAGTGTGCAATGTGAGCTGGTCCTGGCACTGGGCTAGCATGGCCATAGCTCCTCAGAGGGAGCAGGCAGCCTCAAGGACACAAGTGCTACAGGTCAAAGGGAGTTTAAGCATAGCAAGAGGAAAAGCCTTTCCTTGAGACACTGCATAGCTATGGAAGTTGCAGCTCTTTCCGGCAGATGTCAGCTGGGAATGGAAATCAGCTGTGGAGGCTGTGGCAGTGTGGGGAGGGGGGGCACACGGAACATCACATGGCTTCTCGGAAACTATCCGCTGGCAGTTCCCAGAATGAAGGGCTGTGATTGCTGTTTCTTAGGGTGTCAGGAAAATCTACCTGCCAGCTGCCTGCAGGATGGACCGTGGGGGCCTTCTGAAGGTCTTGCTTGCAGAACAGCCCTTGGGAAAGGTTGGATTGCTCTAGGCACAGTGTGAGCTTGTGTATGAAAATTGTTTTGTTCGTCATCTGTGGAGCAGAAAGAATTCACCACAGGTTCATTCAGCCCAGACTCCTGCTGCCAATATTTAATATTTTATGAAAAATATAAGCAGCAGCATCAATCCCTGATGATTCCATCACTGGAATGCTCTCATGGCTTTCTCCAGTTCCCAGTTCAGGGCTCATTTTCTTCAGCCACAAGTACCTGAGGGCTTTGCATGTCTCTGGAAACTGGTTTAGGGGGTCAGAGCAGCAGCAAATAATGGGCTGTGGCAAGAGTGGGGCAGAGGAGGAGGACAGAGAGCCTTGCAGGAAGGGTGTTGAGAGAAAGTCATGGTTTTGGCTTCTTGTAGAAGGGGAGAAACAAGGCACTACCCAGCAGAAAGCCAAAGCTGCAGTGGGAAGGGATTGAGGCAGCAAAGCATGTGGGAGATGTACAGAGGATAGAGAGGGGGATGCTGGGGCAGTGGAGTGTAAGACACCCTAGAGAGGGAGGAAGAATAGAGTAAAATCCAGTCTGTGAGGTGTCTGGCCTGTGGGGCTGGATGCCTCTCATAGAGGAGAACAGGAAAGAAAAGCTGCTGAGACTTACCTTCCCAGCCCTATCTGGTCCCAGTGGACTAAAACCCTTGAGGAGACACTGGACACTGTGGACACAAGCAAGGGGTGGGGGACGGGGGAGCCAAAACGGTGCAAGAGGAGATTTGGCATATGCTGCTTTTCTGGGCAAAGGCATATTGGATTGGCCAAAACCTGGGTGAATTCCTGCTGATGAGTCTCAGCTTCTAGACTCTCAGTCCTGCTCTAGGACCTTCATGAGACCAGAAGTAAGCTGGGCTCAGGCATTGCTATGAGCTGATACCACCTTTGGCTGGTGCAAGGAGGACATTTGAGGTCCTGGTTAGCCTTGAAACCTATGGCTTGGTAGCTGGGAAGTATCCAGAGAGTACCTTGTCCCTGCTTTCTCATTACTGCAGAGCCATTGGGCTGGGACACTGGATATTCCTGGAAAGCCTTCATCAGCCCATGCCTGGGATGTTCATGGGAGCTGACCCTTGCCACATTCTGGGGTGCTGTGGGTGGTCCTTGGGGTCTGGTGGAGTTGAGGAGCTGGACTGCTTTCCTTGGCCCCACAGAAAGCCTTCATGGACATTTGCAGCAGATAAGCTCTTGAGCAACTGACTATAGCCAAGGCATGATTTGATCATTGAAACTTTCATCCCATGCCCTGGAGGTTGGCATGGCTGGATGGTGAGCCCTGAGTGAAGCTGCTGGCTGCTGGCTTGAGCAGTCTTTGCATGAAAACTGCACTTAATCTGAACTAGATCTGCTGTCAGTGAGCAGTGAAGGCTGTGGCTAGCACTGGTCCATGTGGGACTCACATGCTGATCCAACACGTCTGCTAGTGGTGGAGAACATGGCTGCATGCCCAGCCTGCCAGCCAGCCAGTCACACACATCATGATGTCATTTTACTGAAAAGGCAGGTGACATCTGTTGTCAAGTGACATTTGTAGGACACTGAGCTGACTGTGATGCAATCAAGGTTGTTTCTGTTCAGTGGAAAGTTTTGGATCAGCTTACAGGCTGTGACACTGTGCAAAATGCTGAGAGCTCCATGGAGGGATGAACGTCTGTTCTCCAACCACAGCTTTGGCCTCATCAAAACATCCCTCTTCACATAAAAGTGACGGCATGCTCGCCTTCTCCCAGCCAATGTTACAGGAGACAAGCGTGTGATCCGCTCCCCCCTGTTCAGGGATGAAGTGCTAGGATTTTTTTCTCAAAGATAGTCCTATTCCTAGGAGTGATAAAAGTCTGAGATAAGCCCATTAAGTTTCCACTGTTTCTGCTGTGCAGTTTAGGAATGTGGTGAGCCCAGAATAGCATCTGTCCTGGTGTGCCAAATTGTTTTGCTGTCTGTGCTTCTGTGTGGAATGCTTCACTCTCTGATGTACCTTCTATGTGCTCCCTAGGGTATCCACAGCCAGAGGTGACATGGTACAAGGATGATGAGGAGATGGATCGCTATTGTGGCTTACCCAAGTATGAAATATTCCGTCACGGAAACCGCCATACCCTGCAGCTCTACAAGTGAGTAAAGGAGCTGGAGAGTGGCTAGGGTTTGGTGATGGGAGCTCTGAGTGTGTTCTCAGTAGCTGGATAAGCTGTCAACAGTGATGTCCCCCCCACCACTTGGCTGGCCCCTTTTACTCCCCACTGTGAGTTCACAGCTGACCCTTCCCTTCGAGCTGTGGCTCCCTAGTCACACCAGTATGAGATCCAGGGATATGCTGGTAGGAAGAGGAAGGGAAGAAGAAGTCCCTGTCTCTGGAGCCTTCCAGTGCTGAGCATTCAGGCTCACAAAGGTGAGCAAGGAGAAAGCACTATCTGCCTCCAGAATGATGGTCCAGGGAATCAAGTTTCTGGAGAGCCATGCACACCTTGTCCCCTGCAGGCATAGACCTGTTGCACATTGAGTCCTGGATCTGGGATGTCAGACAAGTGTGGCACTGACTGAAAATGCAGAATATCAGTGTTGCTGATAGTTCTGCCATGCTTGTGCTTCTAGTCTGAGCTTTTCTGCTCCCCAAGGTGTCCATAAGAGGCTTACCTCTTCCAGGAGCAGGGATCTCTGTGGGTCATGTATGCTCAAGGGGTGACAATAGGGATGCAGGCAAGTGCTTGTGCTGGTGCCTGTGACGTGGGGTGGGAAGACTTTGGTAACACGGTAGGGTAGAGGAAGAACAGGAATGTCTTATGGGCTGTGTGTAGCTAAGAGGAAAAGATCCTGCAGAAGACTCTGACCAAGAACAGCTGGGAAGCCTGGTGCTGCTGCCTGTTCGTCTTCCATCACAGTCCTCATACCAGAGTTACAGCTCAGGGTTGAGCTAGAACAAATTTATCATCCAGCTTGTTTGTCTAATAGTGAGGAGAGCAGGCAGAGTCAGGGAGGGAGGAGGTCAGCCCAAGGCCTCCAGATGTCACAAGTAGGAGAGTATGCATGTGTGTTCAGCAGGCATCCTGAGGAAGATGGGTGGATCTCACACACAGCTTTTGATTTCCAGGTGCCGTGAAGAGGATGCAGGCATTTACCAGGCCTCAGCTAGAAATAACAAAGGCATCGTGTCCTGCTCTGGTGTGCTGGAAGTGGGAACCATGACAGAGTTCAAAATCCATCAGAAATGGTTTGACAAAATCAAGAGAAAAGCTGAAGAAAAGCTGCAAGAAATAGAACAGGACAAGAAACGAGGAAAAGAAAATGTGGAAGTAGAGAAGTTGCAAGGAATGAGCCCTGAACGGCTGCAGAGGAAGCGGAGGCTGGGTAGAGATCAGAATCTCCGGTCAGGAGACTTATCATGGGAGAAGGAAGATGCAGCAAAAGTGCATGTCGCAGATTCACAGTCCAGGTTACACAAGGATATTACTGAGACAAAGGAACAGCCATTCAGTGCAGTTTCAGGCTTCCCAAACAATCTGGTGGCACCTCTGAAAGCAGAAGTGACCACCAATGGAGATGCCACTTTGGAAAGTGGGGAGGAGAATGGGAACAGCTTTCTCACATACATCTGTGAGACAGTGGAGGACTTGGTGGCTAAGCCAGGGGTGAAAGACGCCGCAGCTAAAAAGAAAAAGAAGGTGGAGGCTCCTTCCGCAGCAACACAGGAAGTTTCTAAGCGAGAAGAAAGTGGGAGAGACACGGTCAATCCGTCTTCAAATCCCAGGCTTGCTCCTCCTGTCCCCTTACGCAGGAATGCACGTTTGAGGGCAGCAAGTGATCAAGAGGTGGAAACCAGTCCAAAACATAAAGAACCTGGGAAAACTGTGAAACAGGACATTAAACCTAATGATGACATGTACTTCTCTTTAAAGGACATGTATTTTGATAAGCAAGTGAAGCCAGCGGCAGGGAAGGAGGAGGTGGGAGGCAAGGACGAGGCCAGGAGTGAGGCTGGTTTGCAGCCTGTGGCAGTCAGCAGACAGACAAAGGATGCTCCATTGGTCTCTGAGGTGTTGGAGGCAGAACCTGTGCTATCTGAGGGCCAGAGAGACCAGCAGCAAGAACAGAAGTTGGAGGGAAACAAAGAGGTAAGTGAGACAACAGCCAACGCAAGGGTGGCAACAAGAAAATATCTGTACTGCACATTTATATTGTGGAGTTGGGCCTGGGAGGCTATGTGTACACCACAGGATCTGCTGCCAAGGCTCTGCAGGTCTCCACTGGTAAAAGCACCCAGAAGGGCTTTTTTGATTTTGTAAGCCCAGACAGCAGAGCTTCCACCCCATCTCCAAGCAAATGTCAGCTGAGGTGGTGAGAGATGTAAGTCAGGGCCATTAGAGCAGCTGGTCTGGGTGGCCTGGGGCTCTCTGGTTTAATCGGCTGACCTCATGAGAAATGTTTTCAAATCAGGTCAGCAGGGAGCACTGAATGGGTATTTATAGCTGGGAGTGGGTGCCTTGTGATGGCATCTGATCAGTTTAACGAGGGAGCTTTAGTTAAGAAACCCTTAAGCAAATGAGGTGCCATGTGAGCTGCACCCTCAGGGCCTTGAGTTTTGTTTATAGTGCAATATGTATACATACAGTAGGTCTGGAATAATTTGTTTGGCCATCCCTGTTGGAAGAACTCTGTTGGGAGACTCACTGTGGTGGTGATGAAGTGCCAGGGCACAGCACCTGCTTCTGACCCTCAGAGCATCTTTTAGTCAGCTGCTATTTTTGTCGCCCGACCTGAAGTATTTGCCATGAAAATATTAGACTGGAAGCTCCGGGACCATTTTCCCCTCATTTTTTAAATTACCCCTTTTGTCATAAAAGGTTCTCTGAGTCCAGTTTGCAGGTGCTGTCAGGATTTGGAGTTTGGGCTGTGGTAGGTGCACCCCCTCTCACTTGGTCGGTAATGCACATATTTCAGAATGTGGAAAAATTCACAATGCAAGAGGGACTGATGGGTGCTCCAGGGATAAAAAAAAAATCCTTTCTTCCTCTCTTAAATTTCTTTAGCTATTGGTGGGTGCAGCTTTGCTGGTAAGAACTTGCTGGGTTGTGCAGTGCACGCCTGGCTTCTGGGCTTGCTGCTTCACTGTGCTGTGAACTTGTCTTCAATTTGACCCACCAGTATCACATACTGCTGCAGAAATTATTGCTGTTCAGGCCAGCCCATGGCAAAGCCATTTGTTTCTCCCCTCTCTGCTTATTTTAACACCTCTGGCTCTCAAAAATGATGGAAAAATGCTGGTGTGCACCAGCCAGGCTTGACTGTCATCTCTGAACCTTTGACATGCATGAAGATTTTTTTTCTCTTTAAACTCTCCACTCACAGAGAGAAACCTGTGACTTGTCAGCTGGCGTGCCTTTGAGGAGACCAAAGGGAATGCTTCTGATTTGAATTTGGATGCTTTCGCTTGTTGCTGCTGCTGGGGAAAGTCCTCAAGCTTTTGTGTGAGCAAATAAGCTGGTTTAAAGCCTTTAAGGCTGGTTCCAGCCATGTTTCAGGATATTTTCACCCCTCAGGACAGGTTACTTGTCTTTCTTTTTTATTCTTTCTCTTAAACGAGAAAGGTCCCTAGCCTTGGGACATAGCTGGGCCTTATGCTCAGGACTTCTCTTCTGAGCTGGATTTATCTGCAGCAAAATTCCAGATTGTAGCCAGACTGAACAGCCTCCTCTACAAGAGCAGAGAAGAAACTAGATTTGCATGGTAATTACTGTTGCTTAAATTTTAAATTGATTATTATATTTCTTGTATTTTATGGGTAGGAATGGCCTCTAATGGTACTTCCCCCACCCCGGCCATTCAATACTCACGTTGCACTAACAATTAGAGAGGGACTTTGGATATGGGAAGGGAATGGAGTAACAGGACAAGGAGAATGGCTTTCCATTATCAGAGGACAGGGTCAGATGGGATATTGGGAAGAAATTCTTGGCTGAGAGGGTGATGAGTCCCTGCCCAGAGAAGCTGTGGCTGCCCCATTCCAGGAAGCGTTCCAGGCCAGATTGGACAGGTCTTGGAGCAACCTGGCCTAGTGGAAGTTGTCCCTGCCCATAGCAGAGGGTGAATGAGATGGGTTTTAAAGTCCCATCCAACACAAACCATTATATGATTCCTTTATTTCCTTGCTGAGAGAATGGTGCTACCTTTCTTCTTTTCCCCAAGCTACTAAATGAAGCAAAAATAGCACAAAGTAGAGGTCTAAGTGCCACAGCCCTCCTTTCCCATGATGTTCATTTTGGACTCAAGTCAGGGACCTCAGGAGAAAATCCTTAGCAGCAGATCCTCCACGGTGGAAGGGAGACCCGTTGTGTACATGCCCTGTCCCCATGTCCTGGTGATGCTTGCAGAGCATCAGCTGGGCAGAGCATGTACCACAGTAACACTGCCTCCCCTGAAAAAACAGCCCATGCTCCTTGGCTGGAGGATTTGGGCAGCTCTCCTCAGGATAAGCCTCAGCCATCACAGCTTCCTGACATGTCTGCTGGGTGCAGCTGTGGTCAGAAACATTTGAGCTTCCCCAACGTCAGAGAATGGTTGAATAGTGCTGATAATGTCAGGGTGTACAGTTTCACTATAAATCATTTGGGCAGCCTCATCCTGATAGTATGTGACATGCTGACTGCCCCATCTCACAGTGGAGATAGGGGAGCACACTCAGTCTGTAAAAACATCAAGGGAATTTTACAAGGTGCCAGCAATGACTGGTGAAAATGGGAAAGTTTTGCTCTTTGGAAAGGCACTGAGTCAGAGAAGATTGGATTAAAAACCACTGAATGATTTAGAAAGGCATATCTCTTGCTTCTGTGCATGGCGAGGGTGTTGAAAGGCAGAAGGGCTGGAGCTGATTGAAAGAAGAAACGTTTTGTGCAGCCTAACGAGTGGGACCCACTCCTGTGGGATGATGGTGAAACCAGAAGATCCTGGATGACAGAGTAACACTGGTATCAGGGTAACTCCCATGATTCAAGAAGTTGGGCAGTGCCGTGTGGTACAGGTGGACCACAAGTATGAACGCACTTGTGGACCCAGGCAATAACATTATGCTAATTCCCTTTTTTTTTTTTAATTTTTTTTTTTATTAGGTTGCAGCAAGAGTTGGACAGTCTGCTGGTGACCTAAAGCATCCAGTGTCCAGTGCAACCAAAGAGACCAGTCAGCAAGCCAGTAAGATAGAGGAGAAAGTCAGGAAAGAAGTGCCTGTTTGCCAGGAAACCAGGGGGGCTGTAAAAAGGACAAATCCTCGGTTTAGGCCTCAGGAGCCACCAAAGCCGCCAGCACCTTCTCCAGACCATGTACAGTCTGACAAGCTGCACCCACCCCCCAGGAAACAGGCAGAAAGACATTTCCGTGCTCTTGAGGACAGAGAGACTCAGCAAGGACTGTTAAATCAAGAAAACAAAAGCCAACGTGGGGAAGAGTCATTGCTAAAAGATTTGACTCCTCCAGAACCTAGAGAAAACACTCCTCTTGAGCAAATCACATGTCAGACAGTCAAGGGTGAGAAGAGCAAAGAGGCAGGAGCAGAGGTGTCTGGGAGCCATCCTGGTGTGAGGACAGGAGCGGGTGATGGAGCAGAGTTGTCTGGGAGCCATCCTGGTGTGAGGACAGGAGGGAGTGATGCAGCAGAGCCATGTCTTGGGGCTGTGCACAGGGAGGCAGGAGGGACGCCTTCATGCCATCAAAACACTGAAATGGCTTCTGCTTCAATTCCTCTTGCCAAGGAAGAGCTTCCTGTTCCTGCAGTGAGGCCATCAGTGCCTCAGGAGGCACTGCTGGCATCTAATGCAAGCCCAGGGATGGAGGCCACTGCAGGAGAGGTCTGGTCTGGAGCCCAGCTGCTGCCTCCTATGAGTGGAGAAACGGAAATCACAACAACAGATGGGTCTGCCCCACAAGAGATGTTTTCAGCCATCACATTAAAGGAGGAGAATGACAAGCCAGTGCCCATGGGACCTCAAGGGAAGGAGGGAGGACTCATGACAGCCACAGCTCCATGCCAGGAACCAGCAGCATCTTCAGGGACTTGGGAAGGAGTCTCTGAGGTTCAGCCACAAATACCACTGGTGATGCCTGGCTCTCAGGAGATGTCTTTGGAGGAGAAAATGCAGCACAAAAACCTGGTTTCCTCCTTAAAGAACTACCTGCTGCTACTTTTAAAAATGTCAGATAGCAGTAAGGATGCCACAAAAGGAGACACTGACTCTGGGGACAAGGAGCAGCCAAATGCAGGGGAAGGCACGATCCCAGAAACAGGCATTGCTGGCCTTAGCCCTCGCACCTCAAGGAAAGTTTTGGAAAAAGTACAAAACAACCAGCTCTTCCAGACAGCAGAGAACTTCCCTCTGACCCCCAGGACATCCAGACGGATCACAGGAATGATTAACAAGGAATTTGTTACCAGCAAGGAGATGCTGGCTTGCAGGCCTGTGCCACCAAAGAGATACAGCCGGGGGGCTCCTGAGGCTGAGGGGCCGCCTCCACTCTCAGTACCCTCCATCGTAGTGGGCAGCATGCCCACAGCAGGAGTGGCTCCTCATCTTTCTGATTTGCCTCCAGCGAGCTCTGAAGAGAGCCCTGCTGACCCTCTGGCACTGCTACCTTGTGCCACACCAGAAGAGCTCGCTTTGGGGGCCCGGCGCAAAATATACCTGCCAAAACCCAAACAGGTGGGGGTGGAAGAGGAGGCAAGTCCGGGGAGCCTGGAGCACACAAGAAGTCCGACTGTTTCACCCCAGCAATCGAGGAAGAATGCATCCCTGTTGCACTCTCCTGCCCCAGCTCCATCCTCTCCCTCAGAGCAGTGCTCTCCAACCCTCATGAGGAAGATGGCCACGTTGGAGGTTCCTAAGCTGTACGAGGAGCCTGCAGGTGACACCAGTGGTAATGAAGAGGTCCCTGGAGATGCTAAGCCAGAAACACAGCCAGCAGAGTCCCAGAAAACAAATAACCCATTTAAAGGTGAGAGAAGAGAGAATCCCCATGAAGCACATTCCCTTGTTGCCTACAAAGGGAACCAGTGACAGTCAGCTGGTGCCACATGAGTTTTGTGCATTTGCAGCATCAAATCAGCCTTTTTTTTTTATGTTTTCAGCATTAGCCTTTGGCTGTGTGAAAGCCAGAAGTCTCCCCCAAGACTTCTGTCCCGGTGTGGGGAGGGATGAGGAATGCAAGAGGCAGCAGCTCTGACACTGGCTGTCTCCACAGTCTGGACTTCCCCAGCCCCAGGGATCATGGAATTGTCTTGGTTTTGGTCTCTGTTGTTCTGGTCCTTATCAAGCCTGATGCTGGTTGGGGATCCTGAGCTGCCTGGTCGAGTGGAAAGTGCCCCTCCTCATGGCAAGAGGGTTGGAATGAGATGGTCTTTAAAGTCCCTTCAGACCTAAACTGTGATTCCATGATTCGGTGGGCATCACAGGGTGCACATTCCTCTTCCACATCTTTGGTCAATGCTGATTTGATTCCTTGCGGCATCGAATTTAAAAAGGCATAATCCAGGGGCTGAAGGAAGCAGGTGGTACTCTCACAGGAATCAGCATTCTTGCAAAGTAAGGGTAACCGTGACAAATCCCTACTTCAGTAGATGAATTTTTCCTCCAATATTCCATAGTGTTTTTCTGCCTTTCCTTTGGTCAAGCCTCACTGGGTGTTGCAGTGCTGCACTGTTGAACAAATTTGTACCAGTTGTATCCCATCTTTTTATCCCAGTGGGGCTCTGAGACCTTCCCTGGGAAGGCAGTGTTACACGTTACACGTGCTGACATACGTGTGATACCCAAAGCCCTGAGCAGCAGTGTGGACATAGGCTGGCCTGTCCCCAGAGTTCTGTATCTCACCACCCATCTCTTTGCACCCTGTCCTTAGCTCCACAGGTGGTCCGTAAGATCAGGGCAGAACAATTTTCTGATGCATCAGGAAACCTGAAACTTTGGTGCCAGTTCTTCAATATATTGAGCGATTCTAAGCTGACGTGGTACAAGGACGAGATCCCTGTAGCTGAAGCCCAGAGGAGGTAACCTGTCGTCTCCGCGGTAGCGCAGTCCTTGGTGGCATCTGTCACATCTCGCTCCTTGCCTTGAATGGGGTGAAGGAGCTCCTCCTGCTAAGGCAGCATGGGAAGCTCAGTGCATGGCACAGTACATTGTGAACTTCATCATATCAGTGCCCACAGAGGGAAGGGTTGCCCAGATGGGGAGTTGCTGCCCAATTTATCTTATTGATGCTCCACCCGGAGTGTCTGCTTTGTGTACCCAGCACAAACCTTGGGGAGGGATGAGAAGGTATTATGCCCATCACAGAAATCAAGAGCTGTGAAGGATGTGAACTGCAAAACTAGGATCCCAAAGGATCCATGTAAGGGTAGCAGCCTCCCAGCAGTGCCATGCAACCACTGCTGGGAAAAAGCAGCTCTGGCTGTACCCTCCCTATGCCTTCGCACTGCCCTTGCACAGGGAAAGCATATTCAGACAGCTGGGTGTCTGGTTGTATCCTTTGGGTCTACTATGAAGAGCAACTTGTTCTCGAGTCCAGAGGATTTGTGTAGGAACATCATCCACATTAGTTAGGATTTACCTGATGCTGTTGGTGTCCCCTGAGCTCCCTTTATAATGAGTAGATGGTAAGTTAGGTGATTCTGGGGCAGAGATTGTCTCTTGGGGCAGATACTTGAAGTGGGGCAGATGGGCACGAGTGGCCATTGCCTGCCAGCAGACCAGAGCAGAGCCTGCTCAGATAGTGGGTCTCAGGATGAGGGTCCCATTTCTGCCCTCTGTGAAGCTCTGACCCAGCCTCACTCAGGGGAAAGTACCTTTATCAGTCTGTAGCCCAATTCGGGCCAGATTTTGCAGAGCTTGTCTGGAGGATAAGCATCTCTGTTAGTACAAAGCACAGGGCAGAACTCCTGGTGGCGTGACATGTTGGGGGAGCGTCTGGGCTACCCTTGGGATGGTTTCATTTATAGCATTCTTCCATCCTTCCAAGGGCAGTACATTGCCCATCCACAGTGCCTGTCACAAGGCTCCCATGTGGCCCCCACCACACGGGGATGTGGCCGTGCTCCATTTTTTTTCCAGTGCTGGCGATGAAGGCCAGGCAGCCTTGGCTGTTGTGCAGGCATCTCAGAAGGATTGCGGAGTCTATCGGTGTGTGATCAGCAACGAGTATGGCACCGACTCCACAGATTTCCTGTTCAGCCCAGAAGGTGAGGAGCCCTCAGCAGCCTCTCACAGCTTCCTGGGCGTGCCATGGGGTGGTGTGGCCAGCTGCAGAAAAGGCTTGGTGCAAGGCTGCAGTGGGGGAGCCTTGGCACGTTCTGTAACACCAGCTCTGTGAGGTGCTTCTGCCTGTGTGTGCCAATTGATTGCTACCATCCTACCTGCCATCCCTATTTGTGCAAGTGCATGGGGCAAGGTGGGATTCTATCAGGATGGGATCCTGGCAGGACCTTGACACCTCTTTGCTTTCTGTCTCCTCTAGTGTTGTCAGGATTTATCCTGCGGGAAGAGATGGAAGGTAAGGGCCACATGATGAGCTGTGACTCTGCCCCTTGCTAAGTGGGGCAGGCAGCTCTGGGGCTGAAGCAGGACATGCCCATATTGTCCCTCCCTCACCAGCTCTTCCCCCCCACCAGTTGGAGAGGAGATCGAGATGACACCCATGGTGTTTGCCAAGGGTTTGGCTGATGCAGGCTATTGGGGGGATAAGCTCTTCGGACGCGTGGTGAGCGAGGACATGGAAGTGGGTGCTGGTTTCCTGCGCAAAGCCTGCCGTGCCAGAGCCATTTATGGCCTAGAGCCTATCTTTGAGTCCGGCCACACCTGCATCATCAAAGTGCACAATTTCATCGTCTTTGGGACCAAGAATGAGAACAGCCTTGTTGAGAAGAACTATGATATCACCATCCAGGTGGGCATCTTTGTGGGCCACCATCCACCTTTCTCCCTCCCACCTTCCCCACCTGTGAGTTGGTCCCCAGATGGTCTCCAGCTCTGTGCCCACTTTTGCTCTTTCTTTCCATTTTTGGAATGCTCTGGAGAGGTCTGGGCAGGGGGCTGGACATGTCCTTGCCCTTCTTGGCTTCAGCTCACAATATGGAGCTGCTCAGGACTTTCCCATCACCCTTTGACCATCAGGACAGGGAAACAATTGGCACTGGTCTCAGGGAGGCATTGGTGCAAGATGGGACAGGTTATTGACTCTTCTGTTTGCACTTCCAGGAATGTAAAGTCCAAAACTCCAGCCGTGAGTACTGCAAGATCTTTGCTGCTGAGGCACGAGCCGTCCCTGATTTTGGAGCAGTGCCTGAGTAAGTGATATGCTGCAGCTCCACTGGCTTGATGCCCTGGCAGAGCATTGCAGGGGATGGTGGGAAGATTCCCTGTGGGTGATGGGGTATCCCAAAGGCAGTGCACTCCCACAAATAGAAGAAATATTGGGAAGTTAAAAGCCAGGGTTGCAGACCATGGTGAATCTTCACTTGAAGAGGAGGGAGACCTCACCATGCTGACATTGTCTGTGACCTTCCACACAGGATAATTCCTCTGTACTTGATTTATCGTCCGGCCAACAACATCCCTTATGCCACAATGGAGGAGGACCTCGGCAGGCCCTGTGAGCAGTACTGTGTCACTGAGAGAGATGGCAGCTTGGTGGCACGAGGCACCTCGGAGATTGTGCTCAAATGCTGCACCTTCCAGCATTGGGTTTACCAGTGGACAAATGGAAACATCCTCGTGACTGACATGGAAGGTAAAGGGATCTCCTGTGTGATGCTCATGGCCCTCCACCACCCTCCAGCCTGGGAAAGAAAGAAAAGCCCCAGGCTTGCCCTCTTGCCTCCCTCTCTTCCCCATGCCATGGAACCCTCTCCCCAGGGCAGTGATCTGCCCTTGGTGCTGGTGGCTGTCCTTCTCTGGACAGAGACTGGTTGTCCTCTTAAATTACAGGAGTGGGCTGGAAGTTGACCAACGTGCGGATCGCTACCAACCTGAAGGGGTGAGTGACTTCCAACTCTGGAGCAGGGTGGCCCTGACTGTCCCCAGCTCTGCCACTTACTTGGCAAAACCATGGTCAGGCTCCATCCTCATCTCCCTGCTCTGGTGGGACATCTCCTTGGTGCAGAGCAGGAGCTGAGGATAGCTGTGTTGGCAGGTACCAGGGGCTGAAGGAGAGCTGCTTCCCTTCCCTGCTGGAGCAGTTCCCGGCCACTCACAGGTGCAATCATTACTGCAGCATGCTGGGCCTGAAGATGCTGGAGCCAGCCAAACCCAAGGGCTCCAAAAGTCCCTGCATGGGCAGGAAGTCTGCCCAGTCCAGCCCCCAACTCCAGAAGAAGGTGCTGACAAGTCCTCAGGGCACCCGCAAGGCTTCTGTGAGCCCCAAGAGCTCCCGGAGAGCCACAGAAACAGGGGATGCCCCAACAGCCTGCAAACCCAGGTCAGGAGAGAGCAACAGAGCTGGCTGCCCACAGTAGTCAGAGCTGCTGCAGCTGAGATTCCTGCTCTGGCCCCCAGTCTGGGCCCAGCATGTGACCAGGGTGGGAAAGGGAGACTCTGGCAGTGGCCTTCTTGGGGCTCCTTCTCGGCCCACAGCGCTTGCATTGTGTGGTGTGTGCTAATTGTGAGTGGCTGGGCCAGGTCCAAGGGGGCTATGAGCCACAGGCCACCTCCCCAGTACCTCTCTACAGGAACTGCTGCTGAAGCCTGTGGGGCTGTGTGCCTCTCCACGCTCGGACTCGCTTTCCTCTCTCAACTTTCCATAGGCCTTCCTTAAGGCAGGGGCAGAGCTTCTCCCTCAGGCTTTGCAGCGACCATGTCCTTGCCTGGCTCCCCAGCAAACTGGGAGTCCTGGACACCCTCCTGGCTCCCAGCACCTCATGTTCCTCTTTGTGTCCCCATAAAGTGACCGGGCCAAGCCTTGCCAGCGCTGTCAAGGATGAGAACCCCACCAGTGCCCAGGCAGTCCCCTGTGCTCTGGCACACCTTTTTTCCTGTAGAGGGTTCCAGCAGGAGGGGCTCTGGAGTGTTGGCTGGTTTCAGGGCAGGGTATTTGCACTGGTACCAGCAGCTTCATAGGGATGGGATTTTGCACACCTGCCCTCTCCTGCTTCCTGGGGAAGTCTCCCACCCTGTTGCTGGGTGGATGCTGTGGTGGCTGTGCTGCTCTGGATGGTGGCCAGTGCTACGGTAAGGATGCTCTACCTCACATGGGATACTCACATGGCAGCAGGGCAAAGGGGCAGCTTCCCCTCCATACCAGGCTCTACCTTGGTGCATGGGAGTGTCTGGCCCATAGGACTCACTCCTCCTTGCCTCTGTGCCATACACAGACCCTGTATGCCCTGGCCTCAGCACAATGTGCTGCTCAGCATCACTCCTGCTTGGCACATGCTGGACTCCAGCAACAGCTGGCAGTACCCACTCCAAATCCTGTTACCCCTGCCTCAAGGCAGTGATGGACAGGCAGAGGAGCTGTCTGTTCCATCACCCTGCAGAGCATCCCCTTCCTCAGGGTGTTGCAGGAGGATGCTGGGTCCCAGTGACACCACCCTGCAGGGTGGGGTCTTAAGAACTGGCTCAGTGCAGCCTGATGGAGGGAAGGGTCCAGGCTGGGAGTATGGCATGCTCTGGGCTCCTGCTCCTTTGTCATTGGGTGACTGTAAAATACCGATGTACATAACGTGGCTGCATGGCTGCGTTGGCGACTGGTGCTCTCGAGTGCAATAAAGCAAGAAGGACTGGCCTGTTCCCTGGCACTGTGGTCCCTCTGGGAGAGGTGCACCCAAGTACAGTGGGATGTGTTGGCTTTGTGTTTGGGGGAAGGAAACATCTTCAAGCACTGCTTTCATCCCATCCATGCCTAGTGGGAGAAGAGAAGGGCTGGGGCCAGAGCCTAAGGCTGGCAACAAACAGAGGCTCAGCTTGCAAGGTCTGCAGTGGGATGGGGTGCAGCCCCAGCAAAGGACCTTGTGCTGCGTGGGACAGCCATAGTCAGGGGCCAGAAGGGGTCTGAGGGCAAGCACACAAGGGCTGACATAATTTATTTGGGAGCTACTCCCTTGTGTCCACAGAGCCAGCACCTAAGGCTGCAGGTTGCAAGGTGCACACAGCTGTCCATCAGCACCGGAGTGGAGAAGACCAAATGCTCAGGTTTCTGTTGGGGTTTTTTCTACCTTTGGGGATAGGCCTTGTAGGCCCTGGTGTTCCCCCAGTTCTAGATTGTCCCTGCACAGGACGTGTGGTTGTAGTGCCCACAGCACTCTCTGAGCCACAGTATACTCTCTGCCCGCTCAGCCCAGGATCCTGTGAAGAAGAGAGTCCCATTCTGGAGCACCGAGCTGGAAGGAGAGACATAGGGTCAGGACAAGCTGTTGCCCCACCACCTGGATCCTTGGGCAGGACTAGATGGCTCCAGGGCCCTTGACACTCACCTTGCAAAGAGCTGCTTACAGCAGGTGTACATAGTGTAGCTGGTGGAGCTGAAGTTGGTGGTGCTGAAGAACACTGCGCAGTCACCCACGTTTGTTGGCACGTGGAAGAGACCTAGGGGACAAGGGCTCCTTTTGAGACTTAAGAGGGACCATGGATCCAAATTCCATACCCCAAGCAAGCTGTGAGTCCTGTACCCCATGTCTTCTCACAAGTCCCACACCCTGACTATGCACATCCTGTACCTGGGACTCTGCAGGTCCCATAAGCCATCCCACCTCCCTGCCAAGACTTCAGGGAGCTCCTTGCAATACTCCAAAAGTTGCCCTCTGAATGTTCCAGCCCAGAGGAGGATGAGAGGCTCCAGGAGAGCTGTTGGGCTTGGGCTGCCCTTGGCAGAGCCATGAGTGGAGAGCAGGGTTTGAAGGCTCTGGCAGAGCCATGGGGGGACAGGCCAGCCACCTCCATCCCTGAAGGCTGCATTCATGGGGTTTTCAGCCCTGTGCCTGTCCCTCCCTGGATCTCCCTGGCCCTGCTGGCAGTGGGCAGAGATCTACCTGCCAGACAGGCATTGAGCATGGAGACACAGATGCCAGTGAGCAGGGCCCGCAGCACCACGGAAGCCAAGTCACCCTTGCGCTGGGGCACCATGGAAGCTGTGGGGACAAAACAGACAGTGGGGTGAGTCAGACCCTTGCTCTGGCTCTCTACTGGTGGGGGACAGATAGGGACATGTCCTCAGTCCTGAGCTGCCTCTGCTGCATAGTGTCCTGCACACCCCAACTCCTGCTGCCTGGAGGATGTGGTGATCCCAGCCAGCACCCAGTGTGCTGTCTGCCTGTCCTGGCAGAGCACTGTGCCCACCCTGCACCCATGGGTGATCCACCAGAGCCCTGAGCACTCCCAGCATTGGAGTCTCTCTGCTCTTTCCCCTGTGGCTGGATGACACCCAGGCTTGAGGGGACATGCATGTGCTCTTGCCCATGGGTGCAGTGCAAAATTGTCCTGGTCCCCTCATGCAAATGCTGTTTCTTATCTGGCAGAGACCAAACGCAGAGGCTTGAGGGCAGCAAATTCCTCCTGCCTCAGCTGAGCACTTGTTCCCTGACCCAGGACCCCATGCCCTGAGTGCCCAGGCACATAGGATATAGGTCACACTCACCCAGGCCTCCCAGAGTGATGCCAATGGAGCTGAGGTTGGCAAATCCACAGAGGGCAAAGGTGGTGATGCTCTCGGCTCGCTCCTGGAGGGCACAGCAGCAGGAGATGGTCACCTCTGCCCAGAAGCAGCTCCAGAGCACCCAGAGCTGAGCACCACATTGGACCTCCCAGATAGACATGACAGAGAGGAGTCCTCCACCCCACCCCCTTCTCCGTCAGCTATTTTTGGGAGCAAGGGTGAAGGCTCTCCCTGGAAAAGGCTGGGCTGGGGGGACAAAGGGGCCTGTAGCACCATGATCTGTCCTATCAAGGAACAGGATAAATGGGAAAGGGCTTCACTGACTCCTTTGTCCCACACCCAGTCATTAGCAAACATCCAAGTCTAGCTGGATATAAGTGCCCTCCCACTCCCAGCACCATCATCCTGGTTCAATGATCTTAAGAGGACTTTTCCAAATGAAATGGTTCTATTATCCTTTGCCTGCCCACCACCCGTCTGCCTAGCCAGGTCCCGTGCCACATTCCAGCTGGCTCTATCCCTGTCCTGTGCCTAGCAGGGTGGCAGGTGCCCCTCACAGATATCCACTGCTTCCGGTTCCCATCCCACTCCTCCAGGCCCATCAGACGGTTCTTCTTGTATTCGGCCAGCTGCTGGTACGCCACAAACTCGTTCAGGAAGATCTTGATCCCCAGGAGCTCAGCCACCACCGGTGAGTCTGCCCAGTCTGCCCCCATGAGAAAGGCCACAGGCATGAGGACATAGGAGCAGATCACCTGGAAAAAGCATCCCAGAAGGGAACGAATCAGAGCTGACCTGCACAGTCCCCAGACTGGACATCCACTGCCAGCATTTGCCAAAAACCCAGCAAGGGTCTCAGCATCCCACTGAGGCGGTGGGCAAAGGTGGGGATGGGTGGGGGATACAGGATCTGGCAGCTCAAACCATGAGTCTGTTCTTGGGGATACCTGGAAGGTAAGACCCTGAATGTCTACCATCTCGCCGAACCAGCGGAGGGCAGCGTTGATGAACTCCAGCACAGCCAAGAAGGCGATGAGGTTGGCCGCAATGTTGGCCACGAGCCCCACGGAGGCGGCAGCCCCGTTGCTAGCAGCTTCCAGGATGTTCCGCTCTTCGCTGCAGAGAAAAAGACCCCAATGTACACATCTGGCTGGGCATCCCCCATGCCAGGTCAGCACTCACTCCATGGATGTGTGCACACCACAGGCTCTCCCAGCCTTGGGCCACCCAGTTGTCCACTTGTGCCCCAAAGTGCCCACACAGCTGCCCTGCAGTAGAAGGACACATGCAGCCCCACTCCACTGCCTGTCTCCTCACACTCACCCTTTGGAGATGCGGACGCTTGCTTTGCCCTTGAACTTGGACTCCTCCACTTCAGGGTAGACAAGTTTGGCCATGGCGAGGGCGCAAGGCGCAGCCATCACAGAAGCTGCGATCAGTGATGCTGCATCAATCTGCAACATGCAGACCAGAGGCATACGCACCTCTGCACAAGGCTGCCACCCCAGGGCATACCAGTGGCTGGCATCAGCCAGTGACACTCAGAGCAGTTTAGGGATCTCCACTTGCTCAAACTGGCTGGTTTCCCCATCTAAGCAGCTGTTCACGTGAGGCAGCTCCCCTGGGTGGAGGCAATTGCTGGAGCTGCAGCGATTATAGCCTTGGTGATGTTAATCTCTCCTCCTGTTTGACTTAATGGTTCTTGTCCTTGTCCCTTTTTACCGGTATCATAGCAATAGATTGGATAACACTGTTAACTTCTATCTGCTGAGGAAGGGCCAAGCTCCCAGCCTCACCCATTCCATGGAAACATCTCATTTCTCTGACCTTCCACCTTTGGTTCCCCATTTAAGGAGTCTAATTAATGTTTAAATAGCAGGAGCTCAGGGAGCAGGTTAAGGGGAAGGTTTATTCAGAGTACTGATGAGCTGGAGAGGGCATCCCTGGGGGCTTGGTGCCAGAAGTGCCCAGGCAATGTGGGAGGAGCAGGGATTGTTCCATTGGGAGAAAAGAGGGAGGGAGATAGGTATTGCTGTTTCTATTTAAAAGGGGGTTGGAGGGGAGACACTGTTCAGTGATAGACAGTGAAAAGGTGGAATCATAGGCACAGTTCCAGCTGGATATAAGGAAAAATTGTTTCTTGTGTCTGAGGCACCTCTGGGGGAAACCATTCAGGTTGGGGGAGATCTCCATCCATGGGATGTTCACCATGAATCTGGACAAAGTCCTGGGCATCCCCTCAGTTGCCATAACCTCAGTTGGCCGGAGGGTGGATCGAAGACCTGCCCCAGAGCATCTTTCCAGGCTATATTTTCTCATGATTTTGTGGGATTTGCCCTCCTTGCTGTGCAGGGACACACAGTAAGGGTCCCATAGCACTGCCTTCCACCTGACAGGGCTCTAGGGTTCTGGCCAGGCCAGAAAAGGTGGGGCTGGGTGTCTTTGGGTGTCTTTGGGACAAGGTAAGTCTGGACACTCTGCTCTCATCCTGCTTATGGAAAGGGACCACGAGACACCCACTGAGGGTCTTCTCTCCTCAAGTACAGGGTAGTCTTGCATGTCAATACCCTATTGCTGGGGGCATGGGGATCCAATTGCTCGTGTACTCACCCCAAAGGATATGTAGGCACCCATCACGCTGCCTGCTATGGTGGAAAAGCCACCACTCATCACAGCATGGAGTTCTGACAGGGTCATGTCTGCTAGGTATGGGCGGATGAGCAGCGGGGCTTCAGTCTGTGGAAGAGAAAACCCTGCTATTCTTGGGATGGGGCCATACAGGGCCACAGGTCTCATAGGGAGGGAGAAGACCCTTTCTCCAGGGCAGGTTCAGCTGCAAGCACTGAGTAGCTGGATCTGCTGCCCAGGACCTTACCTGTCCCACAAAAATGTTCCCTGCCACACTGAGAGTCTCAGTGGGAGTGGTGCCCATTGAGACTTGAAGCAGCCAGGAAATCTGGGGAAAAACAAGACCACTGTGTTGACAGAGACTCCTGGCACCCTGCCACTATACCCATGAAGCCAGGCACTGTTTGGCCCCTGCATGGAGGTGATCCTGGGAAGCACCCCCAGACCAGGTGGAAACATCAGCTCTAAGGTTCAGTTTTTTCAGCTTTCTGAGAAGAACACATTAGAAAGACAGGAGGTGTGTCTGTTCTTTTAAGTAGGACAAATCACCCCAAATTAGTATCATGACGATTTTCCTGGGACACCTCTCAGCTGACTGTAGTACACAGAGAACCCAACAGGTTCTTCTCCTTCCCACTGCCATCTCAGATTTAGGAGTGAGACCTTACCTTGAGAATAAGCCACTGCATGACACCAAGGTAGTAGAGGATGGACATCACACAGCTGAAGAAAACAATGATGGGCAGGGCCTGCAGGCAAGGCACAGAGGGTTAAAGGAGAGCTGAGCCACACATCCTGGCACCCCTGGGCACCAGGCATGGCATGGAGTGGTACTGCACAGCCAGCCCACACTACTGGGATGCCACAACACTCAGCCAGGCTGGCTGAAGGGACAGGGACCAGTGCAAATCCTTCATGGCCCTGAGAAAGTCCACAGGTGGACACACAACTGAGGGAGATCCATCTCTGAGATGGCTGAGCTCTGCTGCAGCAGATCTGGCTGCATTTAGCTCTGTGCTCTCCAGGACCCAGCAAAGAGGCAGACCAGAAGAAAACCTCCCCATGCCCCATAATCCTTGGCTGACCTGGAAGGCAAAGACATCTTCAATGAGTGTGTTCCCAAAGACAAAGCTGGAGCCAGCTGTGGTGTAGCCCAGGAAGTACTGCAAGGGAAGAAGTTATACAGTAGAACAGAGATCCTCCATCAGGTCCTTCCCTGATATATCATTCTGCCTAGTGAGAAGCTGTGCCCCCAGTCCCACAGCTCACTTCACTGCACACCAGAGAATGACCCTCTGAGACCTAAGACAGGGGTACTGGTGGGCTGTCCCAAAGCCACAGCTGCAGCCTGGAAGGGAGAGCACACCAAGGGCTTTGGGCTGCTGCAGAAAACCAGGGAAGAGCTGGCTTCCCTCCAGTCCTGAACAAAAGTCTTGCACTGTGAGCATGCAATCCCTGCCATGTCCCCTCCCCATGCCACACTCTGCTTTTCCTGTTAATCTCAGGGTACAAACACAGGATGGAATGTACATGCAGTACCTGGACCTGGTCTCCCAGCCACTGGAAAGCTTGGGTGCCAGGAGTCGTTCGGAGGACAAAGAGTCCAAGTAAGAACTCCAAACCAAGACCCCAGAAAACAGCTCTCCAGGACACCTGGGAACAAAAAGCAGAACAGAAGCTGAAATGTTTTCAAGGCCTATAGGCTTCCCCCTCTGGTTTCCAGCTGCTGCAACAGCAGCACACGGTAAACACCCCACACTGCCCGAGGGTGAAGATTGTGGGGAGACCGAAAAAGTGTCACAGAAACCAACAAACATGGGTTGGTGACAGAGCCAGAAATGAGTTTGTGAGACTCTGGAACTGGCTGGAACATAACCTGCCAGGATACAGACACAAAGACCTTATGATACGCAGACCTGCTAGACTGAAACTGTCTGTTCAATAATGCTTTGGAGAAGCAGGAGGGAGCGACTGGCCAAAGCATAGCAGCAGTTTGGGCTGAAAGCCACCAGGACTTTAATCACTTCTGACCAAAGCTCCCAAGGCACCTGAAGCCCAGGTGTGGGTCTGGTGCTGGGTTTCTGGGTCTGACCCACTATGAGGGACATGGCAGAAAACAGCACAGAGGCAATGCAGGGGAGCCCTGGGTTGGGAAGTGGGAAGGAGAGCAATGGAAAGATGAGCAGTGAGGTGGCTTTGGGGTCTATCCACCCAACCAGTTCAACTCCACAAACTGTTCCCAGCTCTGCTGGGCTTCTGCTTCCTCCAGAGAAGGAGATGCCAGGGGGAACAAAGTGCTTGTTCTCCAGTGCTGGGTGGAGGGAGGGGGGCACCTCCTGTGAGAGGAATAATAGTCAAGTTCCACCTGAAACACGTACCGCGCCATGGTGCTTGGAGCAGGCAAACAGGAACAGCACCAAAAAGCAGAAGCCACCTAATGAGATGAGCTGCTCTGGGTTTCTGCCAGTGTCCAAAACCAGCCACACAATCAGGCCTGCCAGGAGGGCCACCCACAGGAACCTGAAGAGGAAACCCCAGACTGTCAGCAAGATGATGTCCCCATAGGGAGAGAAGCTCATGAAGGGAAGGAGCCAGTTGTGATGGAATTGCCATTGTGGGGTCCATGTATCTGGAGAAACATGGGGCTCAGGCACATCATGCCTGAATAGCCATCATGCTACTGAGGCAGAGCAGCAAGACATTTCTGCAATGGCTTTTAAGTGGTTCCCAGGCTGGGCCATGCTGGCCGTTTGTGAGGTGCCAGCATGGCAGTAGAGCACGTGGCTGATGCCGTCAGCTCTGGTTGTGCTGGCAGAGCCATGGGAGGGAATCCAGGTGCTGGGAGGGATCTGGCCCTGCCTTCTCCTGACTCACCATCTCAGCCACGGCCACGACTTCTGGAAGCACTTCCCAATGGGCTGGAGGAGGAGCAGAACCTTTGCTCCACAGTGCTTCTTGAAGATGCCCCAGCAGATGAAGAAGGCAACCACGGCAGTCATGACCACCAAGGCAAGGGCTCGCTGGAAGTTGAGGTAACAAGCCGCAATGAAGTAGCACATGTAGGCTGGAGAAGGCACATTGTGAGTCAGAAACATCAGGGCTATAGGATTATGGGTTCATAACTCACTGGGGCCAGCCACGAGGCTCATTTCCTCCCAATGTTCTTCTCTGGTCACCCCTGAGGATCCCATCTTTGTGTGAGACCTTAAGAGCACCACCCCAGCAGGGAGCAGAAGGGGCACAGTAAACCCTTTGGGGAGGTAGAGGAAGGGCAGGGGGACAGTGAAGTGAAGATAGGACTGGGCAGCAGTGGTGGGATGAGGAGGGGGCAGTGAGGCTGCTGGGAGTGGATACAACCTCCACACACTTGACAGTGTTCAATAAGCGAAGTCTGGAGGCACAGCCAGCCAAAGGGGAGGGGATGTGGAGTCTCAGTGACAGGAAGTACTCACCTACTCCAAGGAGCCCCAGGCCTACACCTCTCAACACGTTGGCATGAGCCTTGCAGAAATGCTTTGCCTTGGATGCCGGCTGCAAGGCCTTCCTGGGGAGAATCACATGCCAGAGACATGAGAGATGCAGAACATGGACATGGAAGATCAGCCCAAGCCAAAGCACCCCAACTGCAGCCAACCCACCAGAGCCAGGCCATGACCATGGCTCCTGCTCGGCACTTCAGTAGCAGGAGATGGTACAGGTGGCCCATGATGAGAAACCCCAGCATGCTCACCATCACCTGCTATGGGGAACAGAGACTTGTCAGTGGCACCCTGCAAGGCCACATGGAGCCATCAGACGCTGTGTGCTCAATACCACCCTACTCCGCTCCCAAATCAGGTTTGTCTCTGGCAGAGCTCACACATCTGTGCAGATTATCCCACCTGCAGTAGGAGGAGAATCTCCCATTCCCCTCTCTTCTCTCCTCTTGGCTCTCGCTGCATGGACCACCATATTCCTCATAGTGTCTCTCCTGTCCCTGGAAAACATAATTAACTGGAGCACCTGTACTGGAAGGGAAGGGAAGGGAAGGGAAGGGAAGGGAAGGGAAGGGAAGGGAAGGGAAGGGAAGGGAAAGTTACCTCTAAGCTGAAAGCTGGGTTATCTGTGCCCTTCTCAAGGCTGTCCAGGGTTATCTGATTTCCTTCCATCTCCAGGAGCTAATTTGCATCAGTGCATGTGGGAAACAGCACTAGGAAGGCCTGATGCTAGCTGGGGAGAGAAAGATGGGATCACCTCTGTGAAGCTCACATGCCCACTCTGCTTTTCAGTTTGGGGTTTCTGAGAGGAAAATGCCTCTTGCAGTCAAGGTTGTGCCCCAGCACATCAATGGACCATTCCTATGGGGTCCTCAGACCATGGTGCTGGTGTGCTGAATTCCTTGTTCTCCTGTAACTCTGGAGAGGTCTTTACTCTCCTGTGCTTCCAAGGAATTATGTGAGAGGACTACATGCAGCAGGGCGTGCTGCTACTCCTCCTCCAAGTTGGTGACAGTGTCCACCAGCCTCTGTAAACTCCTTTGAAAGAGAAATTTTTCAAAAAATATCCTTCCTCGTCAAAAGGTCTTGGTACAACCAAGTAAGATGAGAGTTGATAATTTTCATGCTGATAATTTATACAGTGAAGGAACGAAGGGTAGGAATGACTGGTCCTAAAATAGAATCATACTGGGAGAACTGGTCCATCAAAGCCAGAAGAACCAATGTTATGCTGGGGCAGGAACCCTTGGAGCATCACCCCACTTGTACACCCTCCTGGTTCCTCTACCTGGGAAAGGATGAAGAAAGAGCAGACAGTTGCAGGCAAGGCAGTGATCCAACTGTAGAAGCACTTCTGTGTAAGGACAGAGGCAGTAAGATGTTGTCTTTGCTTTGAGGAGAATTGTAGAGATCTGTGTGGAGAAGGAGATTACAGGGTCATCGCCAGTTTCTCGCAGTGTCCACTGAAGAGAAAGACTCAGCCCCAAATGCAGCAGGTGAAGGTGGGGAGTTTTGGAGAGCATCCCCCTCATCGTGGGATCTCATAGCAGCTGAAGGTGGTGTGGCCAAGCTGACAGAGGTACCACAGGGAACTACTGGGGCATGCTGGCCCCCATGTGTCCCTGGGTTTGTGGCTCCTCAGCAGCAGGACAGGAGCCAGGACCATGGTGGGAACCCCGGACCTCACACCTCCCTCCGGGGCCTCCAACATCACTGGTGCTCCTGGTACTCACGGATGTCTCTCACAGAGGACTCTGGCAGAGATCAGGAGGACCTCCCTCCCCAAGTCCACCACCACTTCGAGGACACTCCCCAGTATCCATCTGGTCTCAGTGACCCCTCCAGGATCTCATGGAGATACAGGACCACGCCAGGTCCCTGGGTGTGCCCCCATCTCAGGCTCGGTGCCTCCTAGGACCCCCAGGCTGATGCCACCTCCTTGTCCCCCACCCTGCCAGCCCCAGAATCTCTTGTTTTGGTGCAGTCTCATTGGCTGCCATCCCCTCAGGAACGGGAACGGGACCACATGGATAGGTGGATAATGAGGGAGGGAGCAGAGGGCTGCCCCCTGTGTACTTGTCTCCCCACGCACTCCTCTTCCTTGTGTCCCCTGCAGCCTCTGGAGCAGTGTGGCCACGGGACCCTCTGTCCTGTGTCTCTGCACCCCACACTCTCACAGCCCCGGTGGCTTCATCCCCCGTGTCCTCACACCCCCGGTGGCCTCGTGCCCTCCCTGTCCCCACGGGTGCTCTGCCCTGGCACCTGCCGTCCCCCCGCACTCACCCGCCAGCCCTGCTGGCCCCGCAGCTCCCGGTCCAGTGCTCCGGTTACCCATTAACAGCTCGGTCCAAAGAGCTGGGTTGGGCCCTGCGGCGCCGGGGCCGCCCCAGCTCCTCCCGGGGCTCACACGGGAGGGCACCAAGGGGAGCCCCGCGGCGTGGCCATGCAGGGCACCGTGCCATATCAACAAACGTCAGCCGGGAGACTTTCCCCCCGGGCAAAAGGAGCCTTGAGGAGCGATAATGAAAGTAGAAATCAATTTACACACACCCCCCTCCCCAAGGAAATGCTTTCCAAAGAAAACCAGGGTGGGGCCTCCAAAGCGTCAGTGCCATTAAGTCACGTCCCTTGGTCCCTGAGAAGGACAGGGGTGGAAGCCAACAAAAAGTCCCCTTGCACCTTTTCCCTCGGGATGATGGGGATTTGTGCACTCTGCTGGTACCTCCCGCTCTTTGTTTACGCAGGGAGCGGTAAAGTGATGTGGCTCCGAGTACGGCAAAGCGGGGCTGGCAGGAGTCCGTTCAGAGTTCACACATTGGTGATTAATGATCCCACGGAGCACTCAGGGCACCCACGTGGCCACGCTGCCCGTAAACAAGTCTCTCTCCGTCCCGCCTCCTCCCGGTGGATTTCGGCCAATCCGCCGCTAAAGCTACCCAGGGCCGGGTCGGGGTGGGGCGAGGGCGCGATGGCGCAGGTCAATAACTGGGTGACAAAGCCTGGGAAACCGTGAAATATGCGGGTGCGAGGCCGGTGTCACTTCTCTACCCCAGCCCGAGAGCCTCTCCGGGTGCCCGGGGTGGTTCTGCCCCGCTGACGTCAGCGCCCACAGCGCCAAGGGCGGCCGCGCCGCCCGTTGCACGCGGAGCCCCGGTAGCGCGCCGTGATCGTATAGTGGTTAGTACTCTGCGTTGTGGCCGCAGCAACCTCGGTTCGAATCCGAGTCACGGCATCGCCCGGCGGTACCACGGCATACGGGCTCCTRCTTTTGCCGCCGCATGGGTTTGTCTCGGAATTTAATTTCGTTGTTCTTCTCTTATTATTTTGAACCTAATTTTATTATTTTAATATATATACTAACTTATTATTTAGTTTATTTATTTTCATTTAATTCTATTTCATTTTATCTGTTTAATGTAACTTAATTTACATTTTAGTTTTTTATTTTTACTTTTTTTCATTCTGATGATAATGTTTCCTTTAATTGATCCTATTTTAAAATTTTAATTATTTATTTACCTTTATGTCATCAAATGTTATTTTTCGTTTATTTTTTTCTATTATATTTTACTTTTATATTTAATTCTAATAGTACATTTTATATTATTTTAAATTTAATTATTTAGTTATTTTAATATATAGACTTTTATTTTACTTAATGTATTGGTATAATTTCTATTATATTTTATTTTTCTATTTTATGTTTCTATTTTATTCTAACCTTATTTTTAAATTCTATTTTTATTTCAATTTTACTCTTACTTTGTACCTCCTCTCCTCTCCGGGTCTATTTTAAAATTTAATCTTATGATTTTATTTATTATCTCTACTTTTATGTCATTTTTTTCATCTTATTTTATCGATTTCTGTCCCTCCGCTCCTTCTGTCCCCGGATCCCCCAGCGCTGGGCGAGCCCAGCTCGGCCCTGTAGCCCCGTCGGGAAGGGGCAGAAAAATGAAAGAAAAATGAAAGAAAAACGAAATATCAGCGCGACATGACAAAAAAATTCAGGGGCTGGGGGAAAAAAAAATCGCGAAAAGCAGGAGCCCGTATGCCGTGGTACCGCCGGGCGATGCCGTGACTCGGATTCGAACCGAGGTTGCTGCGGCCACAACGCAGAGTACTAACCACTATACGATCACGGCGCGCTACCGAGGCTCTGGGACAGGGCCCTGGCGCGGCCGCTCTTGGCGCTGTGGGCGCTGACGCGGCCCGGGGCGGAGCCGCTCCCGCCCGTTCCCGTTCCGCTGCTCCTCTCTCGCGGCCGAGGCGGCGGTGATGTGTGATGTGTGATGTGTGATGTGTGATGTGTGATGTGTGATGTGCCCCGGGCTGGGACCCCCGCCCTGCGCCCGGCCCGTGAATCACACCAGCTGCGGCGTTCACCCCCATCCTCTGCCCTCGGCCCAGCTGCCTGCTCTAACCCTTCCCCTCCTCCCAGCCCGCTGTATCCTAGGGCATGTAACCCCAGCTGTAACCTCACCTCTTGCTCCCCTGCGTATTTCTCAGAGAGCAAAGTTTCTCCCAACCACAGGAATGATGAACGACTGGGCACATAGGGATGGGAGAAGAAGAGAGAGAATAAAGATTTTACGTCCCTGAAACAGCAACAGGTATCAGTCTGTGCTGGACTCCTTGTTTCTCCTGCTCAAGCACGTATCGATACCTAATGACTCTGCTCTCATCACTGCTGCTCCTTTCCTGCTCCCAGTATTAAAGGTTCTTTCATTTTCACAGATATGCAAAGAATTCCAAACACCTGGGATCAAAATATTTATTGACATCAAATATTTTAGAGTGATTGCAGCATTCTTGCAGACTCATTCTTTCTGAAGACATGGTCATAGAAACTTCGTATGGAATGAGTTCATCGCTTCTCATACGCACCTCATATGCACCTCCCGTGGGAGGGAGTACAGGGAGTGGCAGGGGATTCCTACAACTGTTCTGGCCATGTTCTTGCACCCCATCCGTCCTGGTGTACCTGCTGCAGCTAGAAAATCCTAAATCTAAAGCAGTCTTCCTGAGGCTTGGGGCAAACTGGAGAAAAGCCCTGCATGCCTTGCTTACTCTGTGAAGTAATTGCTCCTGCCACTCTAAGCTCATCTTACTCATAACTGGCCCAAAGAGCTCAGAGTAGTGGAGGAAGACAGAAATTTTTTTGTGTCCTCCCTTTATCTATGCCCACCTTGTCCTGCCCTCAGCAGTTTGCTGGTGTGCACCAGTGGTCCCTCAGCAATGATGAGATCCTTTGCAGTTGAAGATGCTCTCCCATGTCAAACTGGCTGACCAGGAGATGGAGAAGGGGTATCTGAATGACCTGAGTGTCCATGTGTCCTGCTCCAGTCCCACCTTCCTCCCTTTCTGGACCACACACCAAGATCCCAGTCTATGCCTCTTATGGGGCTGCAGGGATACTGCTTTTGTTCATCTATGTCCAAACCTGTCACCATCTGCATCCTTATGTTGGAACAAAGTAGGTGCAGTGGCGTTGGAAGGAGATACATGGTTCTCCTCTCATGCCCAACACCATCATCATCCTCTTGAGTGCACCAAGGACACAAATCCAACCAACAGACACCTGCAGGACAGGTGTAGCTGAGCTGTAGAGGTACAGGTGAGCATTGCAACCTCTGAATCCCAGGTTATGAGCTTGTGAAGGGAAAAAGTCCTTGTGCTGCACTGTGCCTGGTCTCTTGTGCCTTCCTCCATACTGGCACGATGCCCTGAGCTCAGCCATGTCACTGGTTAAGGGATAAGCCCAGCTCCATGTTAACCTGGACAAGTGCTGTGTTGGATCAGGACAGTGTGGTGGGACGCACAGGAGATAGTGGGACATGCTCTGGTAGGACATCCATGGCTGGCAGGAACAAAGAACCTACAGTGGCACACACCCTTATCCCACTCCTGGCCTGGCAGTATGCAGAGCCCATGTTTGGGTTGGCGGGTGGACGCTGGGCAGTGCTCACACAGGGCACACACTGTGGGCTCCTTGGTGGCATGGAGGAGGCAGTGGAGCTTATGCTTTGGCTGCTTTGGCAGATGTTTCTAGAATGTGGAAGTTGACGGAATTACAATGATCTCAACTGCTGGAACAGGCATGGCTGAGATAACACTGCAGTGATACAGGAGAGTCAGCCAAACATGGAAGTAAGCAGGGAGGTGTGAAAGGACACAGAGACAAGGTACCGGGTGTGGATGAGAAGAAGGAAGCAAGAAACTGCTGCCACCCATCGCTGGCAGTGGTGGCTTGTCCCAGCACAACTTTCTGCCCTCCCCAACAGAACTGGGATGCAAGCACTCCTAAGGAAACCTTGACAGGTTGCCAGGGCCCCAACTGCCCTTTGCCACATGCTTTTTAGCCCAGATGGTTTGGACCTGCCAGGATGTGTTCTCACAGCATTGAGGAAAAGAGATGAGCTTGTGGGACCCTTGAGAGGCCCATCTGTCTACTGGGTAACCTGATCCCTATAGGATGCTCAGCACCCAGCACCCAGGCAGGATGGCTGCTCCAGGCAGGCTCCTCTGCTCTTCCCACCCTGCACTGTCCCTCTGTGTCTTTTCTCTGAGCCCTCTGATACCTGTGGGTTGCATTCAGTGGGATTTTAAAGGTGCCTGGAATGTCAAAACACCAGTGCAGCCAGACAGAGAGTGCTGCTGCACCCAGACATTGCCACTCTGCGGCACAAATATAAATCTTGCAGCTGGCACAGGGACAAGCGCAATTCATCACTGCATGGCTGTCTTGGCTGCTCTGCCCCTCGAGCAGCCTCTCCAGCTGTTCCCTCCCTGGGGCAGCCCTAGCCTTCTTTCCCAGTCTCAGGAAGGCAGATAGGAGGCAGACGAATCCCCACCACCTCCTCTTTTTCTTGCAGATTGCTAAAGTAGCCACAGGAGCAGTGCTGGTGCTGGGGAGGCAGGATGTCAGTGCTCTGAGGAGTTGCTCTGTTTTACTGGTGATGAAAAGCAGTGGTGCAGGCCAATACTGTCCTCTCTGGCTGTTCAGAGGCCATTAATCCAAGTTGGAAATTGCTCTGCTTCCTTCCTAAGGAAATCAGAGCAACTCTACCATCTAGCCTAGTGTCCCATATTCCCATACCCATAGGCACTACTGGGGCAGAACTGGATGCTGGAGCAAGAGCAGGGAAAGGTTCTGGGGCTGGGACAATTTGAAGGTGAAGGTCTGTGTGGGTTTTAGGAGTGAAGGACAAAACACCTCTACTGGGAGACAATTGCAATTAACCTGACCTTATACTGTCCCCACCATCCTCTTCTAGGCCCACAAAGACGGTCTGAGGGCTGGAGCCCCTCCGCTCTAAAGAGAGTCTGGGAGAAGTGAGGGGTGTAACCTGGAGAATAGAAGGCTCCAATGAGACCTTAGAGCCCCTTCCAATGCCTAAAGGGGCTCCAAGAAAGCTGGAGAGCCAAGGGCCTAGAGTAACAAGACAAGGGGGAATGGTTTCCTACTTCCAGAGGGCAGGGTTATATGAGGGTTATATAGGTTATATTGGGAAGAAATTCTTGGCTGAGAGGGTGTTAAGACCCCGACACAGGTTGCCCAGAGAAGCTGTGGCTGCCCCATCCCAGGAGTGTTCCAGGCCAGGCTGGAGGGGTCTTGGAACAACCTGGTCTAGTGGAAGTTGTCCCTGCCCATGGCAGCGGGTGGGATGAGCTTTAAGGTCCCTTCCAACCCAAACCATTCTATGGTTGTAGCTCGCACCAAGGACTGAATGAGAAGAACTTGAGCATTCCTTGACATGAGTGTTCAGCTGATGCTCTCCAGAGGCTTTATGAGCCCACAGCAGCAGAAGAGGTGGGTCCTGGTTCTTCCCAAGCCTGAATTTCAAAGGATATTTTCCAGTCTGCCACCGAGAAAACTGGAAGGGAAGACAAACAGGATATAACAGACTGATTTTCTGCTGGTTATATTTTGGGATGCCCTTGCCTGGCTCCAATGCTCAGAAATCAAGGAAAATGCTACCCAAAAGGTATGGAGCAGGGATTTATTAAAGCTATCCTGTCCAAAACCCAGGGAGCACAGAGCAGCCTCTTGAGCTCCTTCCTTGTGTGTCCAGCATCCAGTTGAAGATTGAATGTGAGGAAAGTGTCCCAGGGGAGAACCAGCCATCCTGCAGCCCTAAATAAATGCAGACACATGTCTGTGTGTGCCCTGCCTGATTCCAGCTGCCAGTCCCAGCTCTCACTCTGCCTTTGTCTGTGCTCAGCAGGAGCCTCCTCCCACTGCAGGGATTTATGGCCTGCACACAGCCACCTTTTAAACCAGCTTTGTGCTGTGTATTTTTGTGGGCAGAAAACAGGCCACCATGAGCTGCCAGGCAGCTTGCCAGCCCTCACCTCTCCACTTCTTGCACTCATCTCTGAATTCACCTTCATTTTCTGCCTTTCGGCCCTTTCAGAGAAACTGGGCTGGTGGCAATTGCGATTGATCCCCTCTCTGTGGGAGGAACGGCCACTGTTTTGCTCTTGTGCACTGAGCCCATCTTCCTGATGGCTGATGACAGCCCTATTAAGAGATATAAGGGAATACCAGGGGTGGTTCACACCCCACAGGCAACACAAAGTTAGTGGGTCTGTCCGGAGAAGAACCCAGCTGTGTGAGCATGGCTATTGCAGCTGGATTAATCAAACCCACCATTAACCTCTTCCTGGGGCACTCAGGTCCCCCGCCAGCCCCACAGCGCAGGCCCCCACTGACACATTGCTCTGATTAAGCTGCAAATGCTTCAGCTCCTTAGTTTGCTCAGCCTCAGATCGATGAGTGCAGGCAGCTCCAATCAATTCCACTTCACCACGTACTATTGATTCAGATCCATGCTCTCGCAGCTGGTCCCACTTCCTTCATTCATTCAGAAAAAGGATTCAGGCATTTTATCCCAGCTGGATGCTGTTTTACCCTTGCAGGATCAAACTCTTCGGTAAGAGCAAATAAAACACCATGGAGGGCCAGAAATGAAGGGACTGAATTTGTGCTGTGGTTGAAGCACCCAGAGCATCCACCTGGCTGTCAGACTGTGGAAGTGGGTGGCTGGATGAGGCCATGCAATTTGCATGATATAATAGAGGTGTTGCCACCAAGCCAGCATCTGTCATGAGGTTCTCCTGTCATGATCCTGGTTTTGCTGCAGGAAAGCTCCTATGTCTTGGTTCCCCTGCACCACAGAAGCTGAATGGGGAGAATTCATCTCTCTGGGACTTGAGCCCACACAAAATGATTTTGAAGAGAAAAAAAAAAAAATAACATCAAAGAGTTTACATAACAGCTGTTTGGAAATTTCCCTCAAACCTTGCATTTGTCAGTGAAAGAAGTGTTCCTCACCCTCTGGGTATCAGTCTTGCAGTAATTTTTCTCTCATCTCTTGTCACCCAGCTCTCTCACAGGCTTGTCTCCAGGATGCTGCACCTGAACCTGTGGACATGAAGATCTCCAGGGCTCTCCACACCTCGTCAAAGTGTTAATGAGACAACAGACCACACTCAGAGCAGTTGTGGCACTCGGGGTCGTGATGTGCAGAGGGCTGTCAGTGCCAAAAGCAGAGGCAGGGACCAGGCTCAGTATGGCTGAGGTGATGACCAATGGATCTGGCTCCAAGCTGGCAGATGTCTTTCAGCAAGTTGTCATCTCTTCTTTTGGTCAATTAGCAATGCCTCAATTATGCTACCAACTGCATTATGTTTTTGTTGTTGTTGTTTTTGGGTTTTTTTACAGAAGGGTTGGGAAGCTGCAGAAGTGCCTGCAGAAATCTGCTCCATTTGGTAAAGACACATGCCTTGTGCATATCCTGCCCAGGCTTCGATCATCTCCTGGTGCAAATGTGTAGCAACACTTCCCCTGGACATGATCCCTGCTTCTAAAAACTCACAAGTCTCCTTTGTACTAGTCCTTGTATTTAATATGTATTTATGGCCTTTTTTCCATGGATTTGTCTGGTCTTGCTCCTAAACCACGTAGCATTTGCAGCAGCCTCTGGCAGGGACGTCTGTTGTGCTGAGTCTCCTCTTTGTGTTATCGCTGTTATTTCAGCCTCTCCCACCTCCCCCAGCTGTGCAGAACCCTGCTCTGTGATCCCAGCTGTCTCTTTCCTGTGCCAAAGAGCCCTGGTTCTTCACAGACCCCATGTGCAGAGACCTTGGATCCTGCTGTTGCCCTTCTCTGCACATTTTCCAGCGCTGTTGTATCCTTGGAATAGGGGGACCAGAAATGCATGTAGACTGGGACTGGCTGGGGAATAGTGACACCTCTGATTTAATCTCTCCTCTTTCCTGACCCTTCCTATCAGTTTGACAGGGAGTCTTTGAGGTTTTTACTTCTGCTGACGGGACAGTTTCACAGACTGTCAGAGCTCCCAGTCTCAGAACCCATCTCTTTAGACAAGACCCTGGTTTCCCCATGTATGTCACTTCCTAACACTGGCTTTTGTCTCATTTTATTGTCAACTTGCTCAGACTCTCAAAGTCCTCCTGCAACCCTTAGCATGCGTCTACAATTTCCAGAATAATTCAATAGTATTGCACATTTTGCCATTGACCTCATCTTGTCAAGAGATCTGTGTGTGGAAATGCAGGGACCTCTGCTGGATCACCCTCAGGGGCCTGCTGGCTTTTTCCAAGAAAGCCACTAGCTATGGAAAAGAAATTCACTGCAAGAGAGCTGTGTCGACTCTTCGCCAATATGTCATATCTATCCATCTGTTCCCTAACGATGCCAGTTTCCTCCTCCGTATGCCAATTTTTGTTCATTTGCAGAGAACAGATGTGTCATTTATCAGTCTGGGACTCCCTGGCTGCCTCCCAGGAAGCATTTCTGGTGCCACAGTCACCACCTTCCAGTCCTCATGTCCCCTGCTGTACCCAGACCCTGGAGGTGGTTCGGCTGTCACCCAGCAGATGTGACATCCTCTTGGTCCCTGCTGTGCTGCACAGTGGGGTGTATGTGGGTTGCTCCCGGGGAGGAAAAGAGCAGGCACACAGGCATTCCAAAGTTCCTGTGAATGGCTTTTATTTGAAGCTGTGGAAGAAGTATCCGGAGATTCAAGGAGCTGCACACTTCTCTGCAAGCCAGGGTCAATGCTGGCATCAGGGGAGAGTCGACCTAGCACCTGACTCAAGCAACACGTTGGCAAGTGTCAGATTCAGCCCCCACATTTCCTGGGGGTGAGTCACCGGGAGTGTGCTGGGGCAGAGACCTTCTCTGAGTCACCGGAAGCTGCTGCCTGGGGGACGCTGGGCTGTGTCCGCACCACCCAAGGTTAAACCGGAGGGAAAGGTTTACCATGAAGAAGTGGCATGATGTCGCCTCAGCTCAGGGAAGGTCCTATGTGCTGTTCTTGGCCCAGCTGCCAAACAGGGCTCTTGTCCCCAGTTGGGAGTGAGCACCAGGAGCACTTAGGGCAGATGAAGCAGGTCCTCAGGCCCTGGAGGATGGATGAGGGCTGAGGATGCACACAGCTATCTGCTGGGCTGGCAGGAGCCGGGAAGACATGGCTTTTTATTCCTGCTGTATGCTCTGACTTGTCTGGATTTACTCAGGCAAGCAGCTCCTTTGGTAAGAGGAAGGGTGATGCTGTGAGCACCAGCCCGGAGATCTCAGCAAAGAGCTCCTGGACTCCTCAGAGGAGGAGAGGGTGGGAGTAGAGATTCCAGCGCAGAGGACCAGCTCTGCATCCTTGCACACAACTGCAGAAAGCCCTTCTGCCTCCTCCCCTATTTCCATGGTCCCTCAGAGTGAACCACAAATCACTTCTGCGCAGCCATGGGTTGTTGTCTTCCTATCTGAGGACTGTGTGCAAATGGCTTCATAGCCATCTTTCCCTCTTTCCACGGGCTGCGGGCAGTGCCAGCAGCAGGCAGCCCCTGGGGCCGCACATCCTACCTGGGCGTGCTTCCCACTGCGGCTGCAATGGGAGAGAAGCTAAAATGTGGATTCTGGCATGCAAGTGGTGCAGCGTGTGCTCCTTCATCCGCTCCCGTCTGCCAGTAACACCCCAGGTCCCCTGCCAGTCCCTACACCCGCAACACTCCATGGCAGCCATCTGTCACAGTGAGCTGCAGGGACTCGCAGGTGGAGCGGGATCGCAGCCACCATTGTGGTAGCAGGGTCAGTCTCTGCAGTGCAGGCATCAAACCTGGGTCCCAGTGTGTGTAAGATATGGACTGTGTAAACAGTTGGGATTGGAGCAGCACCAGCTGCAGCACAAGCTGCAGATAGATTCTGGTTTTGGCAGGGGGAATGTAGAAATCTGCCACTGCTCCTCCAAACCTGAAGTGAACCGCTGTGAACAGAGAGATGTCTCTAGCCTCTCGTCATGACTGCAGAAAAGAATATGAGCAGCCTGTGCCAAGCCATGCAGGTGATAAGGTCATTTGGGCTCCTTCTGGAGGTCCCTTAAAACTCCCCAAGCACAAAGGAATCTCCCAAGGGGACTCTCATCTCAGCTGTATTCTCTTCACCTGGTGCCTGTGCTGCTGCCCAAGTAGTTTGGCCAAGGGGAAGCCAATATCCAGGGGAAGCTCAAATCTGAGGGCTCAGGTGAGTCCAGGGACTTTGATGCTCCTCCAAGCCCTGCTGAAGCCTGAGGTGACAAGGTGATGCCTCAGAGGCACAGATCAGAATCACAGATCACAGGGCTACATTGGGCCAATCTGGAAGAGAAAGAGGCCCAACAAAAGGTGAGGAAATGCTGGGGTCCTACATGACAGCAGACCTCAGACCTTTGTCAAATACCAGCACGGCCCTGGCACAGCTGCCTCTCCAAGGGGGGAGTGAGGTGAGGGATGTGCCAGGACTGGATGAGAAGGAAGAACTCTGCAATTCCTCTAATATGGTATTAGTATTTTAATTTAATATTAGTATTTTAAAAAAACAAACACCACCACAAGCTAGATCCCTCCTCGGTCCCCTCTCTGGAGACAGTGAGAGCATGTGTTTTCTAGGCCTGAGAATTTAACAAGAGCCATCTCCTACAGCTGTTGCTGAACATCCTCCTTGGTTACTGATAGAGGGTGGAAGTGCTTTCAATCTCAAGTGCCATTAGCTCTGCTTCCTTCCAAATGCCGAACAGGCAAATTTATTGAGAATCTCTGTCATTCTGCATTTTAATAAGTCTCTTCATCTCCATCTGCTGAGAGTGAAGTCTGCTGCTAGACTGCAAGCACTGCCTGGCGGTCACTTTGTTCCTTACAGATGTTTTTTCCCCTGATGCCTTTTGCATCATGCAATCCCTATGCTTTGAAATTTCCAGTGCTGTTTTCTGGGTTTAATGGCTGTCTTCTCCCCATGAAGGAAGCTCCCTTGCTGTCCTGTTGGACTGGGCAAATCTGGATGGGTTTCTCAAGCAGGAATGTGCTCAAGGATTCAGCAAATCTGGGACTCAGTGGGCTCCCTGGGCACATGCTGGCACGCCAGGCTGGCACAGGAAGCTCAGTTCCTTGGCAGCCCCACCCTCACTGTCCCTTCTGCAGGGCTGCTAGGAAGGATGTCACCACGAGAAACTCCCCAGCTAGGCACCTTGACAGCAACATCCCAGCATCTGTCCTCACACATGGTGCAGGACCATGGCTCAGGTGTGAGGACATCCAGGAACACACGGTGACATCTCTCCCTGCTCACTGGATGCCTCCGCACAGCTTCGCAGCTTGCAGTGAGATCCCTGTGGGGGTCCCACTCTCAGAGTCTCCTGTCTCTAGCCCTTTGATTTCTTCATGGCCTTCAGGGGATTCAGTCTGTGAGCCTTCAAGCAGGTTTGGGTCATGGTGTATATTTAGGAAGGGTTGTGAAGGATTTGAGGACATAGGTCTGGAGACAGGGTTGCTGGGGCATTGGAGAGCGTGGGATCCAGTCTCGGTGGTGGGTGAACCAAGAAGGTTGCCAGCTGGTGATGGCTGTGTGTCCAGGGGGACCAGTCAGAATGTGTGTCAGCATGTTTTTTGTTGCTACAATGGCCTTGGGCTCCGCTGCCATGCTCCAACACGCTGCTCCCAGTACCACATTCCCACTGCATCCCAGGGGATGTCCTCCAGCTCGTGTGCTGGGGATCAGCCCTGCGTGCTGGCTCCAATGTCTCTGCACATCCAGCCTGAGCTCAGCGTTCTTCCCAAGCACTTCCCAGCCCTATCCCTGCTCACCCCCTCGCGCACTGTTTGTCTCCCTGGAGCGAACCGCTCCGGGGGTCCTGCACGGAGCTGCTCCCACCAAACACCTCCCAGGCAGCTGCTTTTCACCGAGGAGTTGGACCGGATGACCCCCGAGGGCTCCTTCCAGTTCAGGACATTCTGTGATCCCACGATGGACCCTTTACAGCCCCGCCTCGCCGGCTGCCTCCCCGGTGGCCTTTCCCCTGGTGCCGAAGGACGCTCCGGGGTGGCTGAGGGCAGCGCGGGGGCCGGATCGGGCCCCAAGCCTCCGGGAGCCGACAGCCCACAGCCGCCGGAGCGCGGGGGCCGGCCCGCAGCGCCGAGGAGGACCGGGCGCGGCGGAAGGCGGCGGGGAGCGGGGCGGGCCCCGGGGGAGGCGGGCCGGGG
>PYHW01009218.1:325024-345086 GCA_013186435.1 Turdus rufiventris | reverse complement strand
GGCTGCCACGGCACTGCTGGCTCCCCCCACTGCTCACGACTCGCACTTCCGGGGTGGCAAATGTTACAACTTTGTACTTCATATAAGGTGCACTGGACTATAAGGCGCACTTCTGGGTTTGGGGAAAAAATTTTAGTCAAAAGGGTGCGCCTTATAGTTGTGAAATTACTGTAATTGCATGATCCCTGCTGTTTGCCCCATTCTTGGCACAGGCTGGAGCCTCCAGCCCCTCAGTCTTGGGGTTAGAGGTACCATTCTCATGGGCTTGCTTGTGCATCCTGAGATTGTCATGCTCCTGGAGGCACTAATCACCTTCCCACCTTTTCTGTGGCTCTGCTGTAATATCTAACCGTTTAGAGAACAAATGGATTTATGTTCTCATCACCCTACGGTTGGGAGACCTTGCTCCTATGAAGTGGCATCCTTGAGGCAGTGGAGAAGCAAACCAGTGTGGCAAATTCCCCCCAAACCCAAGGAGCTTCCCTCTAATCAGAGCCTCTTGCTCTGGGTCCAAGCTGTACCCAGCAAACCTCATCCTCTGCCAACAGAGTCCATCTAAACTCTGCTGAGAGCCTCTGTGAACTTCTGCAGGCAAAATACTCAGTTTTAGGGGTCTTGACAGACCTGTTAGGATTCTCCACAATCCTCTGCTATGTAGACCTGGAAGCATCTGTGGGGGGGCCACTCTGTGAGCTTCATGGAGCTCATGTGTTCCTCCCCGGGAAGCCAGACCTAAACACGAGGAAATACATTTGGAAATAAGGTTGGGCATGGAGGTCTTTTCCTTCCAACCTTAATGATTCTGTGACAGTGACCACTGCATGCAGGGAAGCGTCTCGGCCCTGTCTGAAGCTGCTATGTGTGTGTGGTGCAGAGGGAGGGTCCAGGACTGGCACCAGCAGCAAGATAGGTCTGTGCCTGTCTTAAGAAACATGATTCATGACAGGTTTGAATGTGGTCAGATTGGGCTCGGGGCCCGAGGAACAGACAGCTAACCCCAGGAAGGTCAGCAAACTGCATTTCACAGCCCCCCAGCATGCTTGGAGCCATGAGAGCTTGCTAGGAGTTAACATTGTATATGGTGCTGCCCATTCACCCGCCTTGGCTGTTGAGCTGGTGCATTTCTGTGTGTAGGGACACTGCTGGCATGCCCATGCCTCCATTGTCTTGAGCACATGTGTGAAGATGCTGTCAAAGGGCTGTGCTCTGCAGGTGTGGAGGTGCAGCAAGAGCCTCTGCTGCTTTCGAGGCACGGGGAGAAGCCATGGAATCTCCTGGCTGTTTGGAGTGGCTTCGCTGCGATCTTGCAGGCAGCAGGTGGGAAGCAGGTCCTGGTTGACCAAGCAGCTGTAAAAGTCACCAGCGACTTGCGTTTCCCCTGGAGAATTTTGCTCTGGTGGTGGCAAGCAAAGGGCTGCAAACCCTGGGGTCAGCACTGCTCCTTGTGTCCCCAGTGCCTGATGCAGCCTGAGTGATGCCATGTCACCCCTCGGATGATTGAGGTGAGAGCAGACTGCCTGTCTCCTACTGCAAAGCTGGGGGCTGGCTGCTCCTGCAGCCCTGTCCTGGCTTGCTGCCCCCTGCCTGGGATGGTGCCAGTACACTGACACTGTCTGTCCTCTGCTACCTTGCCGATGGCTGAGAGCATCTGCAGCTCCCATGTCTGAGCCCTGTTCTGCTCCTGTGGGGCAGCGGGGATGTGGTCTAGAGATGATCAGCTACTTCCTTGTGCCCAGGCATGGAGGAACCAGGCTTGGAGACCCGACCCAGCTCCCCGTGCATCGGCTGCCCATGGAGCTGGGACATTTAGGGAGGAGGTGGTGAGCCAGGCGTGGAGAGCTCTGTAGCTCATAGGGATTCCAAGTCTTGGGACTGTGTGGAGGTGTTTACAGTTCCAGTTCCTGTTCCCTTTTCCTGCTGGGTTTTCTGTCACAGGCTATTGTTGGACATTTTGCACAGGAAGGAGGGAGAAATCTTTTGTTTTGAGGTGATTGTTTGAGCTGCAGAGGAATGTGGTTTCCCTGGCTGGCCAGGAGTAGAGACAGCATAATGGTGAGGATGCAGCCTGGCACCAGGTGGGATTAGGCAGCTGCCACACCATGCTTGGGGCATTTTGTCCTTGCTGTGGGACATTGCATAGCCTGTTTTGTGGTAGCAAATTCCCCCCAAGCTGGGGGTTTGCATCCTGGTATGTGACCAGACCCTCCTAAGGTGCTTGGGTACACTTGGTTGCTGGTGGAAGTATTGCCTGGCCCCACTTTGGGAGCAGGCTTTGTGGCTGGAAGTGGGATGTACAGCTCCAGGCTTCTTGGGGACTGCAGTGTCGTGTAATGGGGTGCTCTGACTGGGAAGCTGTTGACATGCTAGAGCAGGCATGTGGCTCCAGTGCTGGAGGGGATTGAGCTCTGGGACATGGCCCATATCCTACTGCAGGATCCTCTCCTTTTCAGCAGTAAGTGCAAATCGCAGACATGGCACTTGAGAAGCTCCTACTTCTGCTTCCTGGAGGAAGATTCTATCTTGTCTTACTTAGGATGTGTCTGGGGATGCTGTGGAGGCCTGGGAAGGAGCGAAGAGGAAGCCATAAGCTTAGCCCTTTTGTTAGAAAAGCTCTTCAAATGAGTGCACAGAAACCCTGGAAAATAAACAGTGAGTTCCTAGTTGCGCTAGTGCCAGCTGACACCCCTGTTTTGGGATCTGTGCCCCTTCTCCACCTTGGGAAAGGAAACGTGGCTGTGTGCAGGAGAGCATCTGTGTGCCATGGAGGGGTATGGTCTGCTGGCAGCCCTGTGCCACAGAGGGGACCTGGCCAGGGCATGTATTTGGGTGCTGGCAGTTGGGGCCTGATGGTGAGGGAGAGGCAGAGTTGCCTTCTGCTCTGCTTGGCTCCATCTCAACTTTCAGGACAAAGGCTGGAGCATTTCCACAGCCAAGTGCCAGTGCCTGGAAAGCTTTCAGCTGCCTGCAGGGCTCTGCAAGGCTGCCATGATGTGGGTTTGGGTTCTCGGTGGCCACTGTGGCTACTGCTGGAGGAGCTCATGGTGAACTCTGCCTTCCACCTCCCAGTAAAGGCAGAGAGTGCCTTAACCCATTTCCTATCCTTCCCCTCTTCCAGCTGGCTGTTCTGGAGGACTACGCAGATCCCTTTGATGCGACACAGGTGGCAGGTAGCCAGGCAGGGCTGGAGAAGGTGATGGAGAATGATGGATATATGGAGCCGTATGAAGCCCAGAAGATGATGGCTGGTAAGGTGGAAGGCATCACGCAAAGGCCACACTTTACACCTCTGGTCCCTGAGTTTGGTGACCACTGTACTCTGTTCCTTGCAGCCTGTGACAGCATCAGCTCCCCCATATAAGGCAAACCTGGGTGGTGGTTGTGGTGGGGGACAGCCATTTTGCAGGCAAATTTTCCCACCTTTATCTGTGTGCGCTGCATTTGCAGGAGCATGCAAAGACTGTCTGAGCACTTCAGGCACATCTCCCCCTGTGACGCTGTCCTCCAGGACCCCAATTGCCAGGGTGAGCCAGGAGAGACCTGATATTCCATGCATCTGGCTTAAAACTAAGATGGATGTGGAAGCTATTTAATTCAGTTAGGACTGGGCTAGAATATGCTGTGTCTGCTGCAGCAGTGGGGCCCCCAGTGGGCCTGTCTAAGGCTGGAAAGCTGGTGAGCTGGGAGCATGTGCTCCTCAAGGCAGTATTCAGACCATGCTGGCTCTGGCTCTGCTTTGCAGCTCTGTGGTTTTCCTGGAGCAAGTGGTTTTTGGAAAGCTTATGTGGCTTTTTGAAATAGGCCATTATATTTCTTGGAAAAACCAGCAAGCAGTGGAGAGGCTGCTTGTGTCTGTGGCAGAGACTGTTTTGCTTGAGGGAAGGGCATTTTATTAAACCAACCACTCTGGGTGTCCAGGGGAGAAACCCAGCCTCTCTGCTTGCAGGAAATCAGGCTCAGGGTACTCTGTCCCCATGGACCACATTTTGCCAAGGCTGCCCAGGAGTGGGGGTGTGGCATTGTGGGGATTTTGGTGCTGCTGAGCAGCTCTCCTGCTTCTGGCAGCTGCTCGCTGTCTCTTCCTCTGCTGATGCTCCCTACCCCTTTTTACCCATGGGTGACGTTGAGCCCTGTCATCTAGCACAGTTTTGGGTACCATGGCTGTGTTGGACAGAAGGCTCATGGTCTTTTCCCTCTTCTCCGGATAGAGATCCGCCAGAAGGGCTTACGGGAGGCTCCCGCCCAGCCACTGCACCTCTATGACACTCCATACGAGCCTGTGCTGGACATGGACAGTGACTGCCCAGCTTGCCCCAGGCCCAGGGAGTCCCGGCTGCCTGAGGATGATGAGCGGCCACCGGAGGAATACGACCAGCCCTGGGAATGGAAGAAGGAGCGGATCTCCAAAGCCTTTGCAGGTGAGTGATGGGAGCTGCCATTAAGCAAACAACATGCTTTGTGAAGCTGGATCTTTGGGGTTCCCTCATCTTCTGGGAGTCAGTAATGTTGGTGTCTGCATTTCCATAACTCAGGGAGTGCAGCTCTTGCAGAAGCTCTTTCTCTGAGCAGGGAGCCAGGCTGGACAGAGTGATGGATTGAGCTGCCTTGGTAACCTGTACAACACCTGTCTCCCATTGCCTTTTCTGTGCTCTGACTGATCACAGCCTCTGGTGCAAATTAACACCTTGCGTTGCAGGGGTAGGTTCAGCCCTGGGCTCAAGCAGATCCCTCCTTCCTCAGGGCAGGAGAATACTCAAAGAGCCTTCGTCCAGAACCCCTAACCTATTTACCCATGCTGTGGGATTGATTCTGTTTGTGTTTGGTAATGAGGAAATCCATGCTGTGCATTAGCGCTGGCTCCTTGCCGGTGCTGGCTAATTGCTACACTCTTATCTAGGATGCATTTTAATTGCAGCATTGTGTGTCTGTGCTGCAGCTGGAGCTGGGGGTGCTCAGGCTGGTGGCACTGTGTGGAGATGATGGCAGCGAGAGATGTGGAAATTTGGGGTTGAGGAGTGGTTCACCTTTTGGGTTTGGGCACTGTGAGCTGAAGATATGTGTGCTGGGCTCAGTGTCACAGTGCCTACTTGTGCTTGGGGCCATCCTGTGCCAAGGATTCAGCGTGTCAGGCTCTGTCATGGAACACCATGCTCTGCTGGGCTGGGTTTGTGCCAAGGTGTCCATGCTCTGGATGAGCCACCTCGCTTGACATCCCTGGGTGGAGGTGGTGTGTTCACAGGTCTGGCTCACATCTAGATGCATGTGGATGCTGCCCAGGGCCCTTCAGGCCTGCTCCAGGTCCCAAGGGAGTCAGGTTGCTGTTCCCTGGGCCACGCTGGGGCCTGCTGCCTGTTTTTTTCTGAAGCCAGAGCAGATCCTGCTGTGTCTCGTGGGGTGTTTTTTCTCTCCAGTGATGCCAAAATATCTCTGCTGGTTTCTCCTTTCAGGGGGTCCATGGGACTCCTGCTGATGGGCAGCTGCTACTGGCACAAGGCTGCAACCCACTGCCTGGCAGGGGAGCTGGGAGGTACCTAGGGCAAAACAGATGCATGGGCAGGACAGATGGCAATGGGGTGCTTGGCCAAGACCCCCAGACAGTTGGGTATGTGGAACAGGGTGATTGCAGGCTCCCCCAAACCCTGGAGAGGGTTGGCTGGAAAAACTGATGGAGGAGCAGGGTCTCTCCATTTGGGAATGTGCCCCACTTCAGGCGTGTCTCTGCTTGGTACTGTGGAGGGGACGAGATGGCCAAGCTGAGGTAGGGCTCCCAGGAATTTAGTCCTGAGATCTCTCCTCCCAAAACTGCTGTCCTCTGTGGGCCTCTGGTGTTGTTGATGGTTTTTTCTAAAGCCTTTCTTTCTCTCTCTTTCTCTCTCTTTCTCTCTCTTTTCCCACACCCTTCCCATCCCCCATCCAGTTGAAATCAAGGTCATTAAAGACCTTCCATGGCCTCCGCCGGTGGGACAGCTGGACAGCAGTGAAAGCCCCCCGGATGGGGAGGCTGGTGCCCCCATCCCTCTGCAGCACAGCCAGCACAGCTACGAAGACGCCAATGGTGGGTCTTGCATGACAGCAGCGTGTCTAGGGGGGCTGCAGATGATGCTTGCTGTGACTCTGGACCGCTGTCATGTCTTGAGGCTTGCCCTGAGCAGTGCCAGACACAGCCCTCCTCCTCTGCCTTTCCCCAGATCCTCCTGCTCCCTTCAGTTCTCATGTGTTGGACAACAGGTGTTTGTCCTGCTGGACCTTGCTGCTGCAAAGAGACACTGGCTCTTTGGTGCCTCTTTGCTTGAAGCAGTAGAGCTGCTCTGGGGGATTATTCCATGGCATGGCAGAGTCATTGCTATCCCTTTTGTTCTCTCCTCTTTGCCTCCAAATTCCCAACATTTTATGGCTGCTTTTAAGGTCTTCTCAGCAACTGCACTGAGTATTTAGCTGATGTCTTCTTGCTGCCCAGTCTCTTACAGGTGTGTTAACAGCTAATTCAGATCCCAGTGGTGAAGTTGGGGCTGTTTTATCCCCTCTTCATCATTTAGCACTGCTCCGTTTCCTCTGGTGTTTTATTACCTTGCTGCTTAGTGTCAGGAGGTCCCTATGGATTCTCCACTCTTGCTTTTGCTATCCTGAGCAGCCAGATCTCCCAGGTACACTTTGTCATCTCACGTTTGCCTTGTTGTGAAGCATTTTTTGTGTGTGCTGAGCAGAGCCCCTGGGTAAATCCCCTTTGAATGCTACTAGCAGTCTCACTTATGAAAGCCAAATACTGCTGCTTCATTTTTAACCCTTTATTAATATTTTAAGGACTTTGCTTTTATGCTGTGATGAATTAGGATTTGTTACCAGTGGGGAACTGGGATGTGAGCTGTGCTTTTTCCTGTGTAGTGGTGTGCTGTAGCTGTCTATGTGTCTCTAACATGGTCCAGGTGGGCACTGCAATGGGCCAGGTGCAGATGTCTCATTGCCTTATCTGCAGCTACCCAGATGCCTGCAGAGCTTCATTAGATAAAGCCAGTGTGGCCTTTGCTGCCTCCTGGGTGGGTTTGAGCACAGGCTGCAGGTGATGCCTTATTTTGGTGCTGATGGTGGGGGCACTCGAGAGCAGAGTGGCTGCTCTGCCAGGGCTTTGTTGGGTATTTCCCAAATCCGTAGGGATCCTACAGGCTGAGATCAGTCCTCAAGAAGAAAGGTCTTGGCAGGTGGGAACTTTTGATCCTCTTCCTGCAATGAATGCAGGTGTCAGGAAAAATTAATCTCTTTGTTATGCAGCCTTTTCTTTTCTCCCATCATTCATTATCTCCACGCTTGCTCTGACATGCATTCTACTTCTGATGAACACATCAGTTTATTATTTTTCCTGGTTTTAGCAACACAGTCTTTTTTTTTGCCCTCTGACTTGCCTTGTTTTGTTGTGTTAAGTTTATCTTGCCAGAGTTTTCTATTTCCCATGTCTAGGGGTGACTTGAATGTCTTGAAGGATGTCTTCTTCCTCCTAAGGGCTTGTTTTTAATATCCTGTTTAATCATGCACATGCCTCTGTCTCCCTCTGACAGGTGCAATGCATTTCTTTTGAGCCTGTAACACAATGCCTTTGTGCTGCCAACAAACACTTGGGCTGTTTGATTGTCTGGCTTTTTAATGATTTCCCCAGTTTTTTAAGGTGATGAGTTAAAATTGAAGCCTGTATGTGATGTACAAGGGTATGCATGGTTAAAAGCCAGAGTACCACAGAAGCAGGGTTTGTCAAGCCACAATGCCAGGCACCTTCTCCTTGAGCTGTGCTCAGGGTGGTTTACACCATGCTAAGTTGCAGAGAATTTTGGCTGGGTTTGCTTTTTGGCTGCCTTCCCCTCCTTGCAGTGCTGGGGGGTTGGAGTCCTGCTCACCTGCATAGGGCCTGGACAAGGTGCCTCTCAAACAGCTGCCCTAGAGGATGCCCTGCTAGAGAGGAAAACATCCCTCTGGCTATGTTTTGCCTCCCCCTCCAATAGCTAGGAAGCATGGAGAGTTGTCCTGTCTGGGGCATTCTAGTAGTCCTAGAGCATTTCTGGGCTCAGCCACCTCACGGGTGACTGTGCTGCCACGGCGTCAGCCCCTGGCAGCCCCACACTGTGGGAGCTCTGCCCGATCAATAAGTAATTTGTGCAAGGGGGTTGGCGGTACAGGGAGCAATAATGAACTCTTAGGAGGAAAGAGAAACAATATTGTTAATGCTGAAATCATCCTGCGCGGAAATAACAGGCAGTGGGAGGCCAGGTGCCTAGGACACGTCTTGGTCAATTCCCCGCACTCGTGGCTGTGGCTGGGCTGGTGACAAGCAGGTGGCAGCATCAGGGAGGTACCATCAGTCAAAATATCCCCTTCCCACCTTGTGGAATTGTTTTTTCACCCCATTCTGTGCCAGCAGAAATGTGTCCATCGGTTCCAAACTGACTGCTTCCTTTAGCTCCATCTATCCTCTCTTCTTTTTTTTTAATTTAATTTTTTCCTCTGAGATTGGGGAACCTCTTCTTGCTACATCTCACTTAACTGTGTACCACAGCCACTAAATTTATTTTTGCATTAGCAAAACCTCCTGAGCTTTTGAAACCTCCCTGGAAATGTGTTCCATGGCCTCAGCTGGCTCCAGGCCTGGCGAGGTGGGGACCCAGCCTGGGCACTGCAGTGAGCAGCAGCCCAGGAGCTGCCCTGCCCTTGCTAAGACCATGGCAATGCGGCAGTGAGGTGACCCAGTGTGATGTAAGTGGCTCTGACTTCTGCCAGAGAAAGTCAGGATCCCAGCGTGTGATGCGTGTCTGTCTTGCAGGTCCATCAGAGGGGCTGGGGTACGGCCGCACCTCGCCCTGCAGGGAGGAGAAGGCCAGGGCTGTCCTCAGGCATGGCTCCAGCAGCCTCAAGAGCACAAAGACACTGACCACTGAGCCTGGCCCCTTTGTCGGGGAGAGGATTGACCCTGCCCTGCCCCTGGAGAGTCAGTGGTGAGTCCTTCCTGCCTGGAGTGGCTGCCCGACCCTTCCAGCTGCACTAAGGAGCCTTGTGGCCACACCATGAGGAGTCCTGAGGCAGACTTACTTTTTCCTTCCTTCCTTGGCTCCACATTTCAGCCTGTTTGTCCCTGCCCCTTATCTCCCAACCCCAGTGGTGCCACCCCATTCCCTCTCTCTGAATGTGGCTGCAGTCCCTAGGGAGGTCCCTGCCGGAGGTGCTGGCATTGCTGCTGCCTCAGGCAGAGCCCTTCCCATGGTGTCTGCTCTGTGCCCAGCACAGCTGATCCCTCTCCTCCTGCAGCTGGTACCACGGGGCCATCAGCCGGACAGATGCGGAGACGCTGCTGAGGCTGTGCAAGGAGGCCAGTTACCTGGTGCGCAACAGCGAGACCAGCAAGAATGACTTCTCCCTCTCCTTGAAGTGAGTGAGCCTGCCAGGGCGGGGGGTTGTGGACCCACAGCAGAGGTGACCAGGTGCCTTAGGTGGGTGCCCAAAGTGAATTGTGCCGGTGCTAATTGGCTAACTATGAGATGACGGCGAGCGGGCAGAAACGGCTGCAGTATGAAGTCCACACTTTTCTGTAGTGTGGCACAGGTTTCTGGTTTGATGTCTGGCAAAAACATCTTTCTGGAAGCCCACTGCTCTTCCTTGGCAGTGCTAATAATCCCTCAGATGGATCAAATTATGTGCCTCACTTCTCAGTAAAATGTGTCTGGTTACAGCTTCCAGCTATGTTTTCTTCTTCCCCCGTTTTTGTTGTAGCTTAGTTTCATGGGAAAAGAAAGTTTGTATGAGCCCATTGTTGATGGAAATGTGGGTACTCATCCTTGCCTCCCCAGCCCATAGATCCATTGCTCAGCTGTAGAGAGGGCTTTACCCTGCCCTGGTTTGCCAGTAGGGAAACCTCATCCCCCCAGCACAGCTTGGTTTCTGCTTGGGGTTTTGGAGAATCTTTATATACTCCCAAGTTTTCCAGATTCCCTGAATGCCAAAATTGCATGAAGCATCTCTGCATGTGTCCTCACAGGGGAACTGCCCATAGCTCATAATCCAGCTCTTTCCTGACTCTTGGGGCAGCACAAATCCACAAAATCAAAGCTGTTACTGTCTGGAGATGATGATGGATGAGCAAACACCTTCTTGCTCTTCTGCTGGACAGCTATATTAGTTCTGTTCCTGCCAGATGGGAAACAAGTATTCATTGAACACTTCAGCTATCTCTGCCCAACAACAGGGCCCCTAACTCTACGCCTTTCTCAGTGCATGTTGAGTTTCCCCAGTGGTCTCTCTACCTGCATTGCTCCCTAGGGGGTTCAGCCTCTCTGTTTATTTCCCAGTGGCACAATTGTGAATTAGATTGGTCTGTCTTGCTCCACATTTTTTTCACTCTTTTTGTTGCCTTCAGCACCCAACCAGGGCAGGAGCTCCACTGAAAATACACTTTCTTCCTTCTGCATTTAGAGCTTTCAGATCAGCCAATAAGCCCTTCTAGAAGAGCTCCCTCCTTTCCCCTTTTTTTGTCAGAATTTTTACTGATGTTTTAATTTTCTGTGTTTTTTCCTTGCCTTGGCTCATGAGCCATTCTGGAGCAACAGCTTCTTCTGGTTGGTGAGCTGCATTTGAAGCTGTGAGAGGTCTCACCATTGCTTTGTGAGTGGCATTATGCAACATGTGTTGGAGAGCCTGGGAGGCGGCATTCCAACACCAAAGGTGGCTTTCCATTACCTCTCCAGAAGCTGTTTCTTAGTGTTTTTTCCTTTACTTCTTGCCATCGTCCTTAGTTGTATGGCAAAATCCTCCTCTCAGATGGCATGTGTGGCTAGGCCATGGTGTGCAGCAGTATCTCACCTTCCCCAGCCCATCAAGGAGTTCCATGGGCATTGCCTGTCCTTGCAGAGTTTGCAGAGAACCCACAGCCCTGGGAGCAGCATTTTTACTCCACTGCCTTTCTCTGTAGAGCCTGTTCAAGAAAAATCCCCTGGGATGCTTTTTAATATAGCTGTAATCTGGCTGTCTGCAGCTCTCTCTATTATTTTTTTTTTTAATTTTTTTTTCCTTGAGGAAGGAGGCACAGCCAAGGAGATGGTCTGAAAAGTGTTCCAGTGCTGACCTAAAGTTCTTTGGTGTTGCTTTAAAGGAAAATAAGCACAAGAGAGAGCAGCCAGGAGTAGATCCGGTAGCTGGAAGGATTTAATCCTGCTCTAACAGTCCTGGCTAGTCCAGGCTAGGCAGCCCCATGGTGCCTTTCATGGACAGGGTCATGCCATTGCCTCAAACGCTTGGAGAGTGAGTCCCTCCTGGCTTGTGCCTCCACAAGAGTGGTTGAGGCCACACTGAAAAGCTTTGTGTCCTTCCTTGTGCCTGCAAAGGTGCTCAGCAGGAGCAGCACCCACCCCTTGTCCTGGTGTTTGCAGCCTGTTTGCTCAGTCATCTCTCTAGGAGTGTGATCTCATCACATCCCTGAGCTCGTGGCAAATACCTGTGGAGCAATTTGGGCGAAACACAACCAGTAGAATCTCTCCATAGTTCCATGTGACAGTGCTCTGGTTCCCTGCTACTGGGACACGAAATACAGCCAAGCTATTGCTTTTCCTCAACCCGTGTTGGAGGGCTGTGGCCGTCTCCCAGGACACCTGGTTCCTTGCTTCTGTCTCTAAATGGATTGCAAATCCATTCTGCTAATGGAACTGGGCTGTCCATTATGGCCTGTCCCCAGCTGGGGGGATGGGGCTGGGCTGTGCAGCCCTAGAAGCAGCTCAGCATCACTGATGAGGTCCTGTCTGCTTTTAAGTCATCAATATTTTGCTATAATGTGCAATCCAGATGCTGCAGACAGGCTGTAGCTCTCCTCAGAGATGCAAATTAATAGAAAGAGGGCTGTTAGTCCGTCACTTGGAATCAGCGTTTGTGGCAGGATGTGACTGCACAGCTTGGCGTGGCTTGGTGCCCGTGCTGTGTCGGGAAATGGTCTTGCTATGCTGAGTGGGTTTTATGGAGCCTGCAGTGGTGGCATGGGGAGAGGGGAAGGAGAAAATCCTTTGGCTGTGGGCCAGAGGAAAAAAACCTGGTTTGCTGTGGTGAGATCTGGGAGCTGAAGTCCCAGGAGCTGAGGGGATTCTGTGAGAGCCAGAGCAGCTGCAGAAGGGACTTTGTCACAGGCAAGGAGCAAAAGCCACTACTCTTCAGTGACCCTACAGCAAGTGTCCCTGCTGCTCTTGCCCGGGTGATGATTTCCCTACCCACACCCCCCCTGGATGGGCCCTACGCACCCCACTGCATGGCCATGCTCCCCAAGGGGACACAGTGCAGCATCGTTGGCCATGTCCCTCCTTTGTTCTGTGGGTTTTGTTGGAGTTGGCTAGGAGCAGGATGGTGCAGGCAGAGCCATGGCTGCAGACAGCCAGCAGTGTTCCCCTCAGCTGCAGGGGCAGGCTGCCTGTGTCAGGGGGTCAGGAGATGAGGGGAGGCTGGGGTTAACTGTACTGCCTAACCCTGCCTTAATCTGTCCTTGCAGGAGCAGCCAGGGCTTCATGCACATGAAACTGTCGCGGACACAGGAGAACAAGTACGTGCTGGGTCAGCACAGCCCTCCCTTTGACAGCGTGCCAGAGATCATCCATCACTACGCCAGCCGCAAGCTGCCCATCAAGGGGGCTGAGCACATGTCCTTGCTTTACCCGGTGGCCATCCGTACCCTATAGTAATCACCCCCACGAGCCAGGCTCAAGGCTGGGTGCACCCAAAACGAGCCACAGGGCTGAGCATTGCCATGCCAAGGATGGGCTCCAGACCATCAGCCCACGAGCAGCTTGCTGGGTACAGCCAGTGCTGTTGGAGATTGCTGCAGCTGGGCCCCTCGTCCTGCTCGCTCAGGGGCTCCCATGTACTGGTTTGCATGCTGGCATGGCACTGGAAGGACCGCCTGTGTGAAGAGCTGAGTGGGGCTTGCCAGCTGTCCACACCTCCACACCTGCCTCCTTGGCAGAGCTTGGGATGCCAGGACTGGATCTGGGACCTTGGAGAGTCCAGGGAGGGGGGCAGTGTGTGCAAGTTCGGGGATCAAATGATCCGATAGCAGACCTGAGGTACCTCCATGTGGGTGCCCAGCTCTGCCCATAAGAGACTAAATGGCTGTGCCTGCAGGTAAGGAGGTTAGCAGGGGTAAGCAGGACCTGCCTGGGGCCAGCGAGGCATGCAGAGTGTGAGGCAGGCTGCCCATACCTGCACCGGTGCTCAGTACTCACTGCCATCCTTTGCCAAACGTAAACAGTGACCGGCCTTGGCTATGTGTACAGCACCACTGCCTAATAAAGCGGTGCATGGTTGTCTCCTGCTTCATGGGACTGTGTGCCCACATCCCTCTATGAGTGGGGGATCAGTGTAGCAAAACAGTGGAAAGGGAAATTTTGTTACGCAAAAGCTTTAAGGGAATTGATTTTCCCTGCGCCCTTGCATACACTGAGATTGGGGTGCCCGTCCAGCCAGTGCACTCCTCTGAGTCACAAGGGACAAAGGATACTAGTGGTCATGACCTTGCCATGTCTTTGAGACCCTTTGTGGGCAGTGATGAGCTGATTTTGGACTTGCCTGTTATTCCCTGTAGAAGAGGTTGTTCTTTGGGATCTTTTGCCTTCACCTCTCATCAATCTTAGGTAAAGTCCCAGAATTTCACAGAGCTCCTGATCTCTGTGAATACACTGGCTCCAGTCCTGTTGTTTGTCTTCTTGATGCCTTGTCTTTGGGCCAGCTTGCTCTTTTTTTTTGGCTGAAGCTCTCTCTGGTGCTGTGTATTGTTTCATACATACCTTGCATTTTAACCTTGTTCCTGGTGTTGCTCCTATACCCATGCACATACATTTCCTCTGTCCATGCTTCAGCCTGAGCTCCATCCTGCTGTTACATCCAGCAGCACATTTCCTTTCCCCTCTGCTCTCTGGGTGGGGATGACAGCAGCAAATTCACTGTTGGACCAGCAAAACCTTTTGTGCTAGTGGAACCAAGTCCTCAGGCATCAGTGGGATGAGTTAGCAGTGGCTTGATGAAGGCTTTTTGAAAAAGTATCATCCTCCTCTGCCTGCTCCCCAGAAGAAGCTGTCCCTGCTGGTTTCTGGGGGGACTAAGGTGATTGATGGGATTGTGGGGACTGTGTGGGTGAGTGCTGCAGCCACTGCAGGAACCCTGCTCTGCTATCAGGGCTTTGGGGTTTTTCATGCCAGATCTTAGCTGAGAGATGGCTGTCCTGGCTGCCCTGCACAGTTTTGACTTGCTGTGGAGGCCACAGGGCGTGGCCAGCGTGGTCTGTGAATGCACTCCGTGATTGGGAGGCTGCAGAAGTGTGGTGGGTGTTCAAGAATGCCTCAGCCTCTGCCATTCCTTAAAAGGCAGTGGATTGAGCTGGCCGGTGTCTCCTTACAGCCCGCTTGGCTGCTGGCACCTCTGGCTGCCTCTTTCCATCTCAGGGAGGCATTTAGTCCTGTGGGGATGGAGGTGACTCCAGTGGGAGGGCTTTTCTCCCAGAGCATGCAGTAAGGGCTGGAGATGCAGAAATCTGCAGCGATGCTGCTGGGTGCCCTTTCTGCACTTAGGTTTCAAGTGCCACTTAAGAGCCCTGCTGTGCCCTGATGGCTGCAGTAAAGAGCTCATCATGGGGGAATCCTCTGCCTTCTTGGAAGCTGTGGGTGGGAAAGAAGAGGCTTCTTGTGTCCACGCAGCTCCCCACATAGTGTGGGGCTGTTTTCTTGAGCTGTGGCAGGGAGCAAACTGCCTGGGAGCCAGTGCTGGCTGTGCAGCCTTATGGTGAAATCCTGCTCATGCAGTCTGGCTCCATCTCAGGAGCATCCCTGCTGAGCACAGGGATGAGAGGGATGAGATCTGTGTGCATTGCACCAGCTCCCCAGAACCAGTCATGGACCAGCAGGACTGGCCTGCAGCTGGGCTGTGTGTCCAAGTGCTTCAGCAAAGTAGCTCTTGATCATTGCTGTGGGAATTACATCCCTCCTGTGCTCTTTCTTCTCCAGAAGAAGTGAAACTCCTTTATTCTGCCCCTGACCATACTCAGCAGGACTCTCTCACTCTCCTCTTCATGTATATGGAAACAGTATCCAGCTGGGGTGGGGTCTTACCAGTGCTAGATCGAGGGAAATAACCCCTTCCTTTGTCCTGACCACCAAAAATATATGACTCCAGTTCTAGCAGCTCGGTGGTGGGAGGTGAACAGCAGCTCCCCAGAAAAGTTTGACTGAGTTTCTCTTCAAAGGGTATTTTAGTGCTGCCTTTGCCGTCCTGTGACTGAAGTGAGCATTGTTTGGGAATGGGGTTGGTGAGGGCAGGCATCCAGTAGGGCTGGAGAGGTGACAGGGATTTCCATTCATAAGGATGCTAATCCCCAGGAAGGGCAAGAGCATGAACAATCTTATGTGGCTTTAAGGTTAACCCTGTTGGGAGCATAAAGTTAAACCAAAGACCTTTGTTTGTAATAATTCCTAATCCACTTGTCCCAGCAATCCCCCATGTCCTCCCAACTGCTTGTGTTCTGTATCCCTCCTCCCCATACGTGCAACAGCTCTGACATTCATTGCCTGATCACTAGTCCCTCACTAAGCCCTCCATAATCACTGGGCTGGTTTAACACACTGCAGGTCCTGATAATGGAGGAAGGAAGTTTGTTTTGTAATTGGATTAGCACTGCTGGGAAAAGCTCATGCACGGTGTCAGGGCTGAGCTGGTGCAGCCCTGGCCTTGTGCCACTCTGCCTGGTTGTGGGTCAGCTCGGGGCTGTGTTACCCCTGCACAGGACTTCACTGACCAAAGTGATGCTCACTGGGCTGTCTCCCATGAAGACAGTTCAGGCTGTTAAGCCCAGAGAGAACAAGACTCCAGGGAGACCTTAAAGCCTCTTCCGGTGCCTTCAGAGTCTCCAAGAGAGATGGGGAGGGACTTTGGACGGGGGCCGGGAATGACAGGACATGGATGGCTTTAAACTGAAAGAGGGCAGCTTTAGATAAGATAAAAAATTAATTCTTGGCTAAGAGGGTGGTGAGGCCCTGGCACAGGTTGCCTAGAGAAGCTGTGGCTGCCCCATCCCTGGAAGTGTTCCAGGCTAGGATGGATGGGGCTTGGAGCAACCTGGGATAGTGGAAAGTGTCCCTGCCTATGGCAGGGGATTTGAACTAGATGAGCTTTAAGGTCCTTTCAAACCTAAATGATTCTATGAATATATGTCGTTTTGGAGAGTGGAGGCAACCAAGAGGGATAGACTGATAGAGGGCAGAATTGGAGCTTGCCCACCTGGGAAGCTGGGTTGTATTCACTGAATGTTTCCTAATGCTTCCCACCTGCTAGAAATGATGCCCTTTGGTTAGTGACAAGTCTCACATTACCAATCCCAGCACAAGTCATCAAGGCTTCTAAGTACCTCAGAGGTTGGAGAGAACCAGCAACTGATCCTCATGGGACTGGGTTAAAACCTCACATTGTCATCCATGCCTCCTTCCTGCCCTCTGGCCTGGAGAAGTTTCTTGAAGTCCAAGCCTAGTGATTAGTTTGAAACCTCAGCCCTAGCAGGGATGCTGAAGTTCACAGCTGAGAATGCTGTGCCCTGTGTTTTGCCTCCAACCACAGCAATCTACAGAAGGATCAGATAACTCAGCAGCTCAGCTGATTTAGAACTCAGCTGAGTTTAGAACAAACGAGAGAAATTTGCTTCTGATCCCTTCAGGCTGCCAGTGGAATGTGCAGGGTAGCACATACATAGCACACATGTGCACTGGCACAGACATGGCCCAGCTGAGTGCTTCCTCTCTGATCTTTTCCTAAAGACCAAGTGTTTGGCCCAAAGGACAAGTTTCAACTTCTGACTTGGAGACTCACTCAGTCCCTTCAGTATGGTTCTCAGCATCTTTTCAAACCATTTAGTTGCTCCTGTTTGGAAATTGTCCCAAGATATCTCTGCTTGGATGCCTCCACCTAATTTTGAGTCTACACCTGTGAGCAGTTCTCTCCTTTTCTGTGGACAATTTGGAGGCCTGTCTCCAAACCACCATGCTCATGCACATAGAAGAGGAAATTGCTTTAAGCTAAAAGGAATATCCATTTAGATAAGATACAATAAGTATTTTACAGTGTGGGTGGTAAAACCCTGATACAGGTTGCTCAGAGAGGTGGTGGAGGTCCCATGTGTGGAAACATTCAAAGCCAGCCTGGACAGGGCTTGGAGCAACCTGATCTAATTGAAGATGTCCCTGCTCACAATAGGAGGTTAGACTAGATGACCTTCTGACCCAAACTTAGGATTCTGTGATCTTCCAGGTGAGACCATCCCAGTGTTTGCTAGTGACATGGCTGCGTCCCTCCCCAAAACATCCCAGGCATGATGATTCCACACTACCAGCCCTGCACTTCTTGCTATTAACATCAGTGGGGGCATCCCAAGACTGAGGTGGGAAACAGTGCTGGAAGGTGTGCAGAGACATTCCTTTACTTGGTTAGCTGGTTCTTCCTCTTGTTAAATCCACAGCTATGACTTCCAGCACTGGCAACTGGTTCATACTGGGTGCAAATCAAACTTCTTCCTTAAGTCTAACCAGGCTAAATTATCATAAAAGCATAGAATGGTTTTGGTTGGAAGACACCTTAAAGCTCATCTTGTTCCAGCCCTCTGTCATGGGCAGGGACACCTACTACAATGCTCTACATCACCTTGTCAAAGTTAATTATCAAAGAGAAATCATTACCTTATCCGGAGACAATGTATCTGTGATAAATTCTGTTTACGTTTGCTCTTCTGTCTGGGAGCTGGATTTCTTTCAAAAAAGCCTCAGAAAATATGAAAGTCCAGATTTGTTTGAATCCCTCTTTTCCATTTTCTGGATGTGGAAGGCACATTGGCTACATTTGCTGGAGGTTTGAGCCATATCCAGGTTTTCTTAAACCTGGTCCTTCTTTCATAGGGAGGTGATCTTGCTCCTTCGCTCCCTGATGTCGTGCAGCCCCTCCTGTCTGAGCCTGATCTCATGCATTCACAGTGCGTCCTCAGCCAGTGGTTGCACCTCAGGCATTCTCTGTCCCTCCTGTCTCACTCAGCTTTATAACCTGCACAGCTGCCAGTCTTTCTCTTAATGTCCACCATGAACGTGTGTGTGCTGTATTTCTCTCCATTAAGTGGCAAGCCCTGACTGCCTGTGTGAGATTGGCAGGCTTGCTGCGTGTCCTTTCTCCCTGTCCTCTGCCTTGCTGCACATCCACAGTGCACTGTGATTTACAGCTTGAGTGCAGCGTTGCAGCTTCTACCCACAGGTACCTCTGCACATTCACAGCACACCTGGCTTTGGTGTGCTCGCTCTGACCATGCACAGCATGTCCTGGTTGGCAGAGAAGGCTCATGCATCACTTTGCCTTCATTAGGGTGGGTCTGAGCAACCCACAGCTCTTTCTGGTAACTCACTGTAAGGGTTGCAGGCTCTCTGCTGCACCTAACTCTCTTTTCCTTCTGCGCGTGCAGGCTGTTGGAGCCTCCCCTGCTCCCATCTGCTCAGCCTCTCATAAATACGTCCTGCAAGGGCTGAAATGCAGCCTGGCATCAACATCCCAGGCTGTCCTGGCTTGTCCTTCTCTGGAAACCATAGACTGGGTTTTAAAGTCCTGCCAGAGGTAATGGAGAGTGTCTGGTGGGCTGCAAGACCCAGGGTCCTGCTCAGTGTCATTTAAGCCAGGTGCTACCCAGACTGCTCCTCCAGTAACTGAGGCCTTACCAGGGAAAGTTTACGGGTTCCCAAGGACTTCATCTACTGACCTGTTGGATTGGGAGAGCAAAAGGGTGAAACAGATAACAGAGCCCCCAGAAATGCTTCAGAGAAAGCCTTGAAGTCCAGAGAAGAGGGTTGTCAGAGGGTTGCAGACTAGGCCCATCCAGGCTTACGTCAAAGAAATGTGGAGAAGGTGACAGCCATGACCTACAAAGGAAGCATGGGAGGGATGGGGTCTCCTGTCCTTTGCCCTGGGAAGGTCTCCAGCTCTCTTTGTGATACTGGTGACCACAGCATGCAGGGAGAGCTGCCAGCTGGAACAGACCTGGTTTTCCTTTTTTTTTTCTTTTTCTTTCTTTTTTTAGAGGCAAGAGAACAAGCACAGGGGTGTTTTTTAGTCCCCCTGCATCACAGACCTGTACTCCCTGCTCAGCTGAGGGTCCCTCTGGAAGTCCAGCTTTTGGGACAACCTTAGGTTCTGTGGTTTGGCATTGGCAGCCCCGCAGACAGCACAGTAACTCATGCTGGCAGTAGCTGCTCCCACTTGGAACACAGCCATAATTATTCTTGCTGAGGTGGTCCTTCTTGGGACCACAGAGAGTAAGATCCTTCTTTTATCATCATCGATATCATTCCTGCCTTGGCATCTGCAGTAGATGTCTGTCACCAGGGCTGTTGGGACACAAGGTCAGGTCACCTTTTTACAGACTCACAGGTTGCTTGGGATGTGGAGTGGGAGCATCTTTCTCCTGTGGCTTTGTGTAGGGATGGGATGGGGTCTCTCATGGCTTTGCCGGGGGACAGGACACAGTGTTGCACAGGACACTCTGCTCTGCTCTCCATTAACAGCGCAGCTCTGGGGTCTGTGTGCTGGGCCAGGGGCAGCAGCGATGGGCCATCTCTCCCTGATGGCAACAGTTCATTTCCATTTAGATAGAGGAATTTCAATCTCAGTTTGCCATCTCTTCACCACGGTGCGACTCAAGACCCAAATTTCCTGTTTTCTTCCCCATACAACGCCAGATGCTCTCTGGGCTGAGGAACCGCAGTGCGTTCGGGGGAGCTGCCGCCCGGCCCAGGGGACAGCTAGGGGCGAGAACACGGGTCCTTTGGAGCTCCGTGGGTCCCCACAGCATCTCCGCACCTGCAACTGCTGCACTGCCATTTGCGCACTCAGCGGCCCTCGCTGGGTCCTGCCCTGCTCTGGAGTAGAGGCATCCGCAGGGAGACCGAGCAGGGAGTGTGGGGGACAACAGGGTGGGTAGGGGACACTGCACACTGAATACTGCACACCGCACACTGGATACTGCACACCGGACACTGCACACTGGACACTG
>PYHW01009218.1:288847-323980 GCA_013186435.1 Turdus rufiventris | reverse complement strand
CCGGACACCGCACACCGCCACTGGGCGGGCGCGGCGGCGGCACCAGGCAGGGGCCTGCGGCTGGAGCGCGGGTTCCGCCTGGCGGCCGCGCCGGGAGCAGCAGGGCCGAGCCGTGTGGGGGCGCGGTTGGTGTGGGGAGGCCCGGCCCGGGCGGGCGGGGCCGCGCAGCCATGTCGGAGGGGGCGGCGGGAATGGCGGCAACGGCGGCGATGGCGGAGACGCGGCTGTGGCGGAAGCAGCTGCTGAGCGCGGAGGAAGCGGAGCTGTTCGAACTGGCACAGGCGGCGGGCAGCGGGCTGGACCCGGAGGTGTTCCGGTGAGCGGCGGGGGCGGCCCCCGCGGGAGCCGTCGGTGATGGCGGAGTCCCGTCTGACGGGTGCTCCCGGTGCCGGCTCTGTACCGCAGGGTGCTGCTGGACCTGCTGCGCATGAACGTGGCGCCGCTCGCCGTGTTCCAGGTGCTGAAGTCGATGTGCGCCGGGCAGCGGCTCCCGCCGGGCCCCGAGGGCGGCCCCGCCGCGGCGATGCCGATCTCCGCCGACAGCCGAGGTACGAGCGGGGCGGGCGGGGGCGGTGCTGGGCCTTTCCCCGCTGTGTTCCCGTGCAGAGCCTTTCCCCGCTGTGCTCCCGTGCCGGGCCTTTCCCCGCTGTGTTCCCGTGCCGGGCCTTTCCCCGCTGTGTTCCCGTGCCGGGCCTTTCCCCGCTGTGTTCCCGTGCAGAGCCCCCGAGGATGGCCGGAGCCCGCCGCCCCCAGCGAAAGGGGCCCGGCCCGGCCGATACCTGCGCCCCGTTTAGCTTAGTGTTCATCGTTGTCAGTAGCGAGGGAGCCGGGGGAGGTTGCCTGCAGTACTTGTGCTGCCTTTTGTAGCCTCCTGGCTCGCCAAGTTCTTAACAGGAAAAAAACCAAAAAAATTACAGTATTATTCAGGACCGGTTTGTTTGTATATAACTCAAACAAAGTTGGTTTCCGGGCCATGAGGAATCCCTGGAAAAGGAGAACTGTGTTGCTTCCTTTATTCTGTCCCCATGTGCGTGGTGGCTTCAAACACTCATCCAGCGGTTTCCGTCCTCTAGAGAGGATTTGTATGGGTGTTTGTGTGGGAAGATGAAGTAGAAGGCTGTGGGCTGTGGGGAACTGTCAGCTAAAATACTTACTGCTTTTGAATGCATTTCTTTCTCCTTACTGCTCTAATGTCCACAGACAGTAACAACCATAGCCCTGAACTTGTGTTATATATATATATATATAATTTTATTTTATTCCTGACCAGTTCTAATAAATTTTTTTTTTTAGTCCCTGAAGTAAGTTTTGGCTTGCCAACTCTGTCGATTGCTTCCAAAAGGCTTAAAAATAAGTAACTAAAATAAGTCTGTTAACACTAAGCCTGGGTTCACAGAGGAAAAGTTCATTTCTCTTGTGCTCAAAAGTGTGTCAGAAAGGGGCAGTGGTGGTGTTTGGGCATGTTTATTCTCTTGGTTGTGCTTGCAAGTCCTGTTGAAAGTGAAATTGAGAGGGGGATTAATTTGAAAAGCAGTCATTTTTGGGATAAAGGAGTTACAGTCTGGCACCTTCATAGTGGCAGAGCTCAAGGAGAATCCCCTCTGAGCAGCTGAGGAGCACTCAGGAAGTTCAGATGGAGAGTGTGCGTAAAGTGTCCAGGACTCTTTGGACTCACCATGAACAGGTTTCCCTTTCTCAGGAGATAATCTTGGTTAAGAATTTGCTGTGGTGAAGAGAACAGCCTCACATGTGACTGAGAAATTACTCTGAAATATGCACAGAGGCAAGGGAAGACACCTACCTGTCTGACTACTTTTTCCTAAACAAAATGGGAGAGGTATAGCACTTGGATTTTTTTCAAGTGTGAAGCAGTGAGCTATTCTGGTACCACATTAAGAGGAAACATCCCAAAAGAGCAGAGATTTTGAACAAAAGATGGTGTTAAATTTTTCCTCTGTTGGTGCTTCGGCTGTTACAGGCTGGAGGCTCAAACCATGAAGGAATGTTGCTAAGGATTTATTCCTGTCTGTCTGTAATGTGGGGCAGCTCTTGTTCTCTTGTGTATGTGCTTTGAGTGGTACTTTTTAGCACTGGGCTACTGCTATAAGCTGATTTTAGCTCATAGTGGGTTCTCTCAGGTTTGAGACAGGCCAATTCCCACTTGTTTTCTTATCAGCATTAAAGTTCTGAAGACGAAAAGCCAGAAGCCTAAGGTAGAGTTGGTATTCCCTTAGCTGTTGCCTTCTACCACCCTGCTGCAGGCACCTTAGAGAGGCTGAAATTGCAGGAGATAGTAGTTGTCTTGAGAGCTTAATTTGGTGCTCATTCTGCATCTTCAGTAGAGCATCTCCTGGTCTGAGTCAGATTTTAGTCCTAGTCTGTGCAGCCAGGCTTTTCTCTTGGTATTATCCCTTTAAAATTGACATGTTGATATCCTAGAGTGCTCTGGGACAAGCCCTTGGATCCAAAGGTGAGGTGTAGTGAAATTCAGGGAAAGATGGTGTTGTTTGTGGTAAATATATCTGGTATTAGTTTGGTTTTCTGTGGCCAATTTGGCCAATTGCTGCCTTATTTCCCAAGGTTAAAATATGTCCTCAGTGCAAGTTAATGCCCTGGAATTGCTGAAACAGGAAGATTGTGCCCATCAAGCCGCAGTTTTGCTGCAGATATGGTCAAACAGAGGATTTGCCCTCTTAGCAAGCTGTTGCTTGGTAATGGTGATGAAGAGGCACTTGGGCCTCCTCTTTCTTTTCTCATTCATCCCTGTCCAAATTCCAATGGACAGCACTTCTATACCTTGTCAGAAGGCTTGGTCTTCCCAGCTGTGTCAGGTTTTTTGTTTTCTATAAGCTTGTGTTAGAGCCCTAACTTACTTAGAATGAAAGCTTCTCTTTTTCTTTTCTGCCAGCCCAGGTGACTTTGCTGTCACACAGACCCACTGACATCAGCTAATTCCTTTGTGAATGAAATTATCATTGAAAAGCTAATGCTCAGAAAGTGCTTTAGGCAGAATTTAAGCTCAGGAGGGGCTTATCACAACTTTAGTCCTGTGTTTTCATTTCTGAGAATGTAAGAAGTGTTGGTAAGATCCTGTTAATATGAAGGATGTATTTTGTCCAGTCCTCCTTGCAAGGATTACAGAATCAGAGAATGGTTTGGGTTGGAAGGGAGGACCTTAAAGCTCATCTCATTCCACTCCCTGCTATGGTCAGGGACACCTTCCACTATCACAGGTTGCTCCAAGCCCCATCCAACCTGGCTTTGGACACTTCGAGAGATGGGGCAGCCGCAGCTTCTCTGGGCAGTCTCACAACCCTCACAGGGAAGAATTTCTTCCCAATACCTGATCTAAACTTACCATCCTTCAACTTGAAAAAGAATCACTTCTCTTTCTCTGAGCTTTCTCATTCTGGGCACAGTCCAAGTCCATCCTTCAGGAGTTGGGTAAGTGTTAATAGGGTGTCTGGGGGTGGCCTCTGGGCTGGATCTGTTTTGCAGGAATGTTCGGTTTGCCTTGCCTTGCCTCCTTTCCTTTTAGGAGCTCCTGTAAAGAAGGGGATCCTAAGCGCTACCTGCTGCTGGCTCTGCAGTCTTGTGCTGGAAGATGCTGCTTCCATTTAAGAAGAGGACAGTGCAGCTTCCATGCAGGATCAGGCGTTTGGCTAGGGGAGATGCCTCTTCTGCATCTTGGTTACAGTCCAAGTTCTGTGCTTATAACAAGAACAGCAGTTGTCCTGTGCAAGCTTCTCAAGCTCCTTCATGCCTTTCAGCTCAGCCCCTACCTTCCTCCCCTGTCAGAAGGCAGACAAGTGGCTGAAGGAATCACCTGGTCTCACTGAAGATCACCCAAGCCTGCTCTGCTCCAGTTGTATCAGTAATGAGATCTTGGCTTAGGTTTCCCAGCACATCATGGTGCAGGGAAGCTTTTAGTAACAGCTAACATAAGGCTGATGCCGCAGTTCTGATCAGCACTATTGGTGGTGGGGGATGCCCTGTAGTTATTTCAGCTTTTGTGCTGATGAAGCATCAGGGAGTCTGAAGTTAGTAGCTCTGTATTTTCCCACAGAACAGCCATGGCATTCTATGTTGGCTGGTAACTGAATCTGTGACAGCTGCCTGCAAATTGCTGTGTGTGGTATTGGAGCATCCATCTGGCATATTTAGCTGGATTCATCTTAATTCAAGCTATGTTCAAAATGGCCCCACAGTATTTCATTTGGGAGGGAAAGTGCTGATTTGAAATAGAATTTCCCAGGTATCCTTTCTGTGTGTGTGAGGGGGAGGGTTCTGTTAAGGACAGTGGTGTTGAGCTTGGCCTAGACTAGACATATGTGTCATTAAGTGTCCCATTTTCTCACATGCTATTTCTGTGCTTTCTGTTTCCATCAGCCAGCCCTCAAGTCCCTGCTGGTTCCCTGCAGTTTTTTACCTCTCTATATACATGCATATGTCAATGTCCTGCTCTTTTTTTAGGTTGTTGAATAGTCTTTGGTGCTTCTCTCACTCTTTGCACTCCACCTTTTTTTTCTCCACATTCCCCACTTCCCTAGAAAGAGTGTCTTCCCTTAAAATTACTTCCCAAAGCTTTTCCCCAGCTAATTTCTGTTCTGAATGTACTCTTAACATGAGCTTGCTCTTCAAAACCTGTCTCCTTTGTGGGCCTGTCACTTGGTGTGTGGATTTTAGAGCTGCAATGGGAAGAAAGGAGTTATGCATAGCTGGGGTCAGAATCTGGGCTGCTTTCCTGCCCGGGGAAACTCTCACAAACTCCAGTACCTGTTGGAAAAAACACTGAGCCCATCACCAGCCGTAGGCTCTGTCAAATGTTCACACAGTGAGTTTTTATGGTCTGTAGAAAAATATGCTTCGGGCAATCACAAGTCCTTTCCTACCACTGCATTTTTAACTACCTTCTTCCTGTGTAAATACCTAGATAAAGTCAAGGCCTCAGAATTTTAAGTGTTGCTGTTCAGTTGTTTTGCAAATGCTCCTCAGTGTATTGCACAGCTTGTTACCAACTTTGTGCTTCTTGTGCGTTCTTCTTGCCATCTTTGCATTTTTTTATCTTTCCCTGTTTATCCCTTTTTCTCACTTGTTTCTTTCCCTTTGTGCAGTCTGTCTTTAGCTGTGGCCAGCATTTTGGAGTGGTGACTGTCAGCACTCTTGAGTGCTGCTGGCTATGCCAGCTGCTTTGCATTACTCTTCCACTAAGCCTTGAGTTATCTCAGGGTTCAGCTTGATGTGGGATTTGTAGTGTAGACTCCTGTATTAAGGAGATATGGATAATACTGACAAGGAGAATTCTTGTAAAGCTCTGATACAGCAGAGGGAATTCCCTTGGAGATGCAAAGGATTTATCTTATATTATTTAATCAGGGATTTATATCATACAGTGAATTTTTCTGCAGGTTATACTGGCCATTATGCTTTAATTGTAAATTAAATATCTCTGTGGGATCTGAGTGATGGCGATGTATGCCTTGCACCTAAAAATATTCCCAGACACTTTGTGGTCTGCATGTCTTCTCTGAAAAAAGATCTGTAGAATGAACTATTGGTGACTTATATAGGGCTAGTTAAAGAAATGTGAAATGATGGACACAGTAAATACACGAGACAAGTTCTGATGCAAAGCTCTTGCTTTTGCTCTCCCTTCCTCCCAGGCTCACATTCCAAAATGAATTTTTTTTCTGTATTGTAGGCAACCGACCAGCTTCAATTTACAGACCTCTATTATCTTCTGGTACAGAAATTATCATTATGTCAGTTATTTTAGAACTGACAAAAAAATTCTCAGCTGTACTGTGCTTTTTTGGATGGCTGAAATTGCCTTGGTTTAAAAGTTCCTGTACATTTCTTCTCCCAGGAGGTAATAAATTTTGATTCTCTCAAAATACAAGTGATGGTTAGTGAAGTAGTCTTTTCTACTTCAGCAGAAACAGCAGACAAACAGCTTTTCTTTGTTCTTCCTTATCCCAGGAATGAATTGCAAAAAGTGTAGGCTGGGATGCTCACCACCTGCTGTGGCTCTAGTCCCAAAAGACTAGGTGGCTATGGAGGTCTCTCTTCTGTCACGCTTTTCCCACAGGAGGTTTGCAGGGTTTCCTGAGCTCTGGGCTTCCTGTCTGCTGGACATTGAGCTAAATGCTACACTGGGATATAATGTTTTTACTATGTCTTTTCAGGCTGATTATCAAGCTTTTTTCCCCTTCCTTTTCATACTCTGCAAGGCAAGACATGACAGAAAGGAAAAGGATTTAGAGGAATAGTGTAAATGCCAGACTTGTTGTGTGGATTTGTTGCACAGTAATGAGATACAAGTTTGAATATTAACTGTGAGTAACAATTCATTCTTTCCCTCCACCCAAGGAAACACTCAAAAAATCAGGCTCAATAGAGCTATCAGAGAAAAGTGAGGGACTTCTTCCACATCTTCTCTTTCTATAATCTTATGTGCAAGACAAAGAAAGAAAATGAGATATCCCAAGTGTGGTGGTGAAAATTAGCAAAATGAGGAGCAACCAGGGACGTGTGAGAATTTCTAGGGAAAAGGCTGGTGTGTTTCTTGTTGATGAGTGATGGGAGAGAAGCTCCTGTGGCTCTGCTGAGCAGTCTTGAAGTGAGCCATTTATCAAAAGAACAGGAGAGGTGAATGATTTGGGCTCTTGAGTGATGTGTAGGCTCTGGAAAGAGCCAAAGGTTATGTATTAACCGTTGAAGATGTGGCAGTAGCTTTGAAGATCTGAGAATTGTGTTGCAGAAGAGGAGTTTGTGGGATTGATGTCAATACACACTGCAAGAGATATCTTGAGAGTGTTGCAGCTCCGGTAAACCTGACTGTGCTACAAGTGAATGTACCAACAGACATCTATGTATTTATGTATTTGTTTACCAATGTAGTTCTTGTTACTACTCAGAGGCAGGAAAGGATCCCTTGAGGAAAGTGGGAGGTTGAGTAGAGAAGAAACTGAAAGAGAAGAGTTTTAGATTTCTACTTCTGAAAGCATATTTGGAGTTGGGGTTCTTTTCTTTCCTAAAGCTGATCGATCTTCTCTTGCCTCCTGCTTGGCACAAGGCAGTGCTTCTTTCTCTCTCTGGTACTTCAGACTGCTTGTGTGCACATACCATTCTTCCCAAACTGTGTCTGGCCCTCCAGGAGATTAGCAGCTCCCGCATCTTTGGGGAGGCAGGTGTTTGATTAGCGCTTCTCTTGACTTGTCTCTTGCTTTCATAGCTATTTGGGCTGCAGTTACTTTGTGGCAGCCAGACACATTCAAGGTAAGGTCCTCTTTTCAGTCTCGCAGGGGAACGACTTCTCCCTGAGCCAAGCAGACTTTGGGTGATGAACTGACCAAACCCCACCCCCAATCTCCGTGTGCTGTCAGTTGGAAGGAGGGAGGAGTTAGGGAAAAAAATGTTCTTAAGGCCTTACTTTACTTCTCTGATTTTGTTAGTAATAAATTAACTTTGTATCTCTAAGATGAGCATGTTTTGCCCTTGGAGTGTTTTCTCCTGGTCCTTACCTCAATTAATGAACCCTTTGTTCTCTCCTCTGCCCAGGTGCTGTGTGGGAGAGTGAGTGAATGGCTTTCATGGATGCCTGGCATTTGGCTAGTGTCAAGCCATGACAGTCACCAAGGAAAATATCAGTGAAATCCATTTGTTCATCTGTAATAATTGAATTACAGAGAATTTATGGTTGTTGAGCTGCTTTTGTGCTTTGTGGTCATTGAATCTGTTATCTCTGATAGTGTAACTGAGGGAAGTACAAACCCTGCCTGTCCCTGCACATTTCACAAGCTGTCCATGTCTGGTACATAGGTCTGGATTTTTGTGCCACCTAAATTTTACAGATTAATAATGGCCACCTGCTCATACTTGGAAGTTCTCAGATTGTTTTTCTGGTGCATCAAGGTGTTAACTGGTAGTATTGGTGTGAGTCCTGTTTCCACACAGCTACTCCAAGGAGACAGGATGGTCTGGTGAGTAACTGTGCACTGTCCATAGCACAGATGATCCAAGATAATGATTTCCAAACCATGTCCATGGAGACTCTAGAGTGTAGAGCAGCTGTTGATATTGTGCAAGTTGCACTGTGAATGGTTGCCAAAATGTCACTCTTCATTTTAATTGCATGCATGTAACTACAGCCCACTGTATTCCTGTTTTGTTTTCTCGTTGCTGTTACTAATTTTTATGAAGCTTATAGGGGTTGCTGTCTTTACTAAAAGCTGTACATCATGTTCCTTTTATTCTCTTTCCTAAAGTGAGTCTCACGTCTCACTTGAGGGAGTGGCAGGAAAAGTTCAGTGTCCCTCATCCCCTCCTGACATTTGTGTCAGCAGCAGTGAGTCTGTCACTCTCTCCTCTGACAGGATCCTGTTGCCCCTTGCCTCCCTCAGCTTCTGCCTTTGTACCCACTGCTGTTCCCTGCTCCCACTCTGCCTCTTGGAGCCTGTCAGTTGTGCCTCCAGGAGGCAAACTCTCACCTTCTGAACTCAGCAAGAACATCCCAAAGTCCTGTGTAGAAGTCTGAGTTATAGGAAGTGGTAGGAAATTCAAATTTGCTCATTGAGTGACAGAAGTGATATGGAGAGAAGTGTGTCTGATCTGATGATGTGGCAACAGTCTCAGACACCAGTGGACACTGGCACATCCTTTCTCTTATCCCAGCTTCAGGTGTTGGAAGCTCTTGGTGTTCCAGCAGTGCTGTTTGCTGTGCTGCTGTTCCTGTGTGGACTGATGAACAAAGTGGCTGGTTACTTTGTAGATTAAACTTCATGAAAATTAAAAATGCTTCTACTGTAACTTCTTTGGGTTTTGTGGGACCAGTACCTGTGGGGCTGAATTCACCAATTTGCCTTCTGCACTGGATGCTGAAGATGTTTGTGAGATCTAATGGAATTTTGCCTCCTGCATGGTTCCTGAGGGAATGCTTGTGGCTAGCTGCTGTGTGGTGATGCTTGGGTTGGGATGTGAAAATTAATGGATGAATTTGTTTATTCAGGGAGAAATAAAACCAGCTCTGCTGTCAGTGGGTCACAGATTCTGGCCGAAAGAAGCAACCGGGAAGGATCTGCCCAGAGGATGCCCCGACAGCCGAGTGCCAGCCGTACACAGAAGGCAGGAACCTCTGGGAAGAGCAGCGGTGGAGGCAACAGTACCTAAATAAGGCCTTAGAACAGATGAATTTTGATGCTCGACAATGTATATAAATTGTGTTTATTAAAGCTTCTTGTGTTATGTGTATTAACCTAAAACCATGATTTGTAGTACTGGGAACAGAGCTGTTGGTTCTTATTTCCAAAATTGGCCATGGAGACTGCTAGGAAATGGTTCCTGCATTTGGCTTGCCCTGCTTCCCCATGGCATTCTAGTACCTATATCTGAAACCAGATTGATCTCTCCCAAGACATAATCCCATGTTCAGTCCTCCCAGTGGTGCTGATGTGATTATTCATTTACAAAGCTTTACACCCCCCTCTGCTTCAGGAGCCAGGTCAAATGAGGAGATTGTGCCAGATAAGGGAGGGAACAGCTCTATCACTTAGGATGAGACACATACAAGTACCCAAAAAAGGTAAGTGGATTTCTTGGAGCTCAAGTGTGGCCGTGCATAGTTCCAGAGGATCTTCGGGCAGTAGGGTGCCTTCTAATGGCTCTGGGAGCTCAGGGTCTGTTGATTAATTCCATGTCCCTAATTAGGAGAAAGTGCCTCCATTCTCTGCGAGTTAGATGGTGATTCTTAAACAAAAAATCTGCCTCTCACAGGCCTGCTTCAGAGGGTGCTAAAATGAGATTTGCAAGGTCTGGGTTTCTCCTACTGTGATCAAATGATGAAGTGCAGCTTCTCCCCTCAGTAAAACTGAGGTGGTGGAGTTCAGAGGCCTGAAGGGAGGTAGCCAGACAGAAGTTATGGTCACAGTGCTGAGCATCAGGAGCGTGGACTTTGGTCTCTGTGGGGATCTGCTTGATACAGTCTCCTGGCATTAAGCCCTGGAGGGAAGTGGCACCCAAGGAAGAAGGTTGACAGTCTAGGATACCAAGAGTGGTCCCACCTGAGAACACAGAACTGCATCCCATGCCTGAGTTCCATCTACAGCCCTGACATCCCTTGGAGCCATGTCCCTGACCCCTGTCACCCCCCACCCCGTGTTCAACCCCTCTTTATAACCTCAGCCTTGTTCCCTCCAGGCTCTGCAGAGCTGGGGGCTGCAGTGAGTAGGGGCTTGACTGGAGTGCACCACCTCAGGGCAGGTGCTGTCCTCTGTGGCACTTCAACTCAATGTCCTGGGGGCTGTAGGTCCTCTGAGGTTGCCAGGGACATTGGACAGGAACAGGGAAGGAACAGGGCAGCATGTGGGGTGTTTTTTAGGGGTGTTAGGACCAGCCAGGGCTGCAGGGAACCTTCCTACCCCATGAGGGTAGGAACATTAGGTTATGTGATTAAAAGCTCATCTGGAATGAAGACAAGCAGGGGGAGGTGAGATATCCCTTGGAAACTCCACTGTGCTAAGGATTCCCTGTCCTGGCTGCTCCCAGGGCTCTTGCTGGGCTCAGAAGTGGCTTCCATTAGAGGGTGAATGGCACCACTCTACAGGTCGCATCTCTAGGGACAAAGGTCTCTCGCTAGGGGCAAAGGTCACGTTATGGGATAGAAGGGAAGAGCATTTTCAGATTGTGGGATGTTCAGGGGAGGAACAAAAGGTGGGGGAAAGGAGGGATCAAGGTGGTTTTGGGGAGCCATAAATGTGGGAAAATAGAAGGATAAAGATATGATGGCCTGTGAGGCATCTAATGCCCACCTACCAGTCTGGGATTACAGACACAGTCTGTGCCTCCTGGGGTTACACACTGAGCCTCACTGGGGGGTCAAAGCAGGGGACATGGACATTTGTCACTTAGGGTGCTTAATCAGGTGCACGGGCAGGACACTGACTGATGCACTTTCTGTGCAAATCTGGTTTCTGACAATTATTCACTGTTTAAATGTGCAATGTTGACTGTAGCATTGCCAACGAGGTTTTTTAAAATCCCACATAATTTTATTAGATTTCTTTTATAAAGCAGGTAAGCAAATCAAACTAATTAATATCTGTCAATATTTGCACTGAGATGTCAAGTGGAATTTGTACTGAGTGACTTCAGAATTCTCAAGATTTTAGAAGAGTAACACAGAATATGCAGACACTCACCCAATAAATTAAGGGCTCTCAATCTCACAGTCACCTTGGGCAGCATCCTGACTCCAGGGGGGAAACCCCAACAGTCCTTCTCTCAGGGCAGCTGACTCCACTGTCCTGCTTGCCCACCTGTCCACAAGGTTCCATCTGTCTCACCTGTCATCAGATGGTCACAGTAAACCTTGCTGGGTGATGTCTGGCTTTCAACCCCTCCACAGGACTAGCAGGTGCAAGGGCTTGTGCTGCACACCTGAATCCAACCATGGCATGGCTGAGGTCAGTCGCAGGTCTGGAGGGCTGCTGGAGCTGGCACACCTGCCACAAGCACCTTGTGAAGTTTATCCTTACACTGGAATGAACACCTGCAAAAGGAGGAGTAGGGAAAACAGGGAGAGAGCCTAGAAGCTCTCCCAGTGGACCATCCACCAGAGCTGAGCAGCGCAGGCAGGATCACTACAGTCTGTTTTCCTACAGACTAGTTCCCTGTACCATCATTGCCAAAAAAGGGAGGGCCAGACGAAAAAAAAACCGATCAAAAGATGGCCTGTACGGGGATCGAACCCGCTACTTTGGCATTAGCAGCACCTCACTCCAACCGAGTTAACGGGAGTATTAACGGCTGGTTTTCTGCGCCGCCGCCTGGTGGTGCGGCTACAACTCCGCCACCCGAGAAAACAGAACAATAATGTTAGCAGAGGATGGTTTCGATCCATCGACCTCTGGGTTATGGGCCCAGCACGCTTCCGCTGCGCCACTCTGCTGTTGTTTTATGTTCTCTCCAAGGACAGACTAGGAGCTGTAATTCCGCCGTGCTCCAGGGTATGTGGTAGCGGTGGCACTGCAACTTCGGTGGTACCAACAACCTGTGCAAGGTGACAAGAACATTCTGTTAGCCCCAAAACGGGGGACGACGAATTAACACACTGCGGTGCCTGCCTGCTGTTACAGCTTTGAACTTCTCCGGGAACCACAGGCTGAGTCCCCACTGTGCTGTTGAAAGCAGAGCAGAGACAAAGCCTATCTGGTATCTTCTGCTTTCTGGCTTGCCTGGTAGGAGATGCCATTCACCTTTCATGTACAATCACCTATCCATCACATTTTAGGAAAACAGGCAAGCATCTTATGGCGAACAAATAAGAAGGCAGGTGGGTGGATTCTTGCACAAGTTTCTCACAAATTCTGGAGCATGGTTTCCCAAACTGCTGTCAGTGGGAGATATAAATATTTTGGAAAAAAACCTAGGTAAGAATATAAAGCCTGGGACTGGGGCTACTCAGCGTATCACACAGCTTGTGTCTGCCTTGGACAGCGCCACTGTGTTCACAACAGCCCTGTGGCAGCAGGACTCGGGCATAAAAAAGAGGATGTGCTTTCAGCACTGCGATGTGACTCCTCATTTTGAGGAGAAGCTGAGGATGTCACCCCATGTGCTTAGTCAGCACAGAGCATGTTTTGCCCTGAGGGATTGCTGGYTGTGACTTCGTCCCTCTTCAGTCCTACAGCCTCTTTCTAACAGGCACAAGGAAGTGGTGTGGACCCCTGGGAGGTTGGTGTTTTGCCACAATGGAGTTACACAGATGTTTTTTTGGCTAAACCTTTTCCTTTTCTGGGTCCTGGGGTAAACATCCCCCAAAAGTTGTTGACCCTATTAAGATGTTCCTGCCTTGTATCATCACTATCTTGCCCCTTCAGTACTGAAGTGTTTACCAAAAGGAACCTCTCACCTCTGAGACACTTTTGGGTCCAAGAACTTGGCCACTGCAGATGCTAATGAAGGTGGAGAATCCACCTTCTTTGTCTTGGTTTGAAAGACAGGTGTCTGCCAAGGAAGGTGGAAACCTCCACTGAAATGGAAAAAATATTATCCCCTTCTCTTCCAATGATTATAACTTTGAAATTAAGGGGCTTTCAGGCAAAGATATGGGAAAAGATTTAACAGTTCTTTACTAGTATGTGTGTGTATAACACAGCGAACAACAACAATGGCAGCAACAAAAAACAGAACCAGAAACCCAGCACCAGCCCTCTCTGGCTGCAGGCACTTTCCCTTTGGTGCAGTTCTGGGCACAGCCAGCAGGGGTGCTGGTGGCTCCCGACCGGGCAGGGCAGATGCGATGATTCCTCCACGACTGCAGGGGGCGCTGTGGCGCGAGCTCAGCCTCCTCTCCCTCACACAGTAATGGTGGACAGGACAGGTAGAGGTTCAGGGCTGCAGCAGGAACCTTGGAGGGGTGGCTGTGATGGCTGGGACAAGCAGATCCCAGAGTACTTAAATGTATCAGAAACTCCACAGCTGTAGCAGGAACCACAAGGGAAGGGGAGGAGGATGTCTGGCAGGCAGGGGGTGGAATGGAATAAGCTTTAAGGTTCCTTCTAACCCATACTGTTCTGTGATTCTATGAAAGGAACTGAACAGAAAATCTACTTTTGTCTTGTGAATGAACTCTTCTGCTCAGCTATCTTGGTTTGAAATACAGATGTATGCCAAGGAAGGTGGAAACCTCCCTTGGAATGGAAAATGTGACTCCCTTCCATCCAAATTATCATAACTTTAAAATTAAGGGGATTCAGGCACAGGTATGGGAAAATGCGAGACCTGCTGCCACCGCAGGATCAACGCAGCAAAAACGAAATTCGAGCAGCGAATATACATAGCAGCAAAAGGCTATGGTTACAGCCAGCCACACGATGGCGTGAAACAAGCAAAGACAAGAGCCAGCTGGCGGAGCAGAGCCCAGGCAGCGAGTGCACAGGGCTGTAAATGGTCTGGGACTCACAGAAGTGAACGCAACTGTGTGCACCCAGTGAAAGGAAAACCATGATGCYGTGTGAAATGGCACACGCTAGGAGGGCACAGTCGCGAGAAGTCAGTGTAGTATAAACTTGTGGGAGGAATAGCCCACACATGGGCAGCGCCACGCATGGAAGGGCACGTTGCAAGTGAACACACCGAAGAAAAATTGCATGGAGGCACGCAGTCACCTGCAGGAAAGGCACCCATGAAAGCCTTGCGGCGCCGAACGCGTGCGCGTGGAATGGACCCTCTCGTGGAAGGGCACAGCCATGAGATGGGGTCCAGAGAGGACCATCTTTACCAGCCTGACATTGAGTTCATTTTGAATGTGTATTTTTATTGTCCTTGATAAAAACAGGAAATGGAAAGGGTGTTTAGAAGTCTGTAGATTGTGGAATTGTGAGTGCTATGTATGTTCCAATTGTTAACAGGGTTAAAAAATTAAAGAAATAGTGATTAGCAAAGCTTCCCCTTTCACTGTGGTATCCTGTGAGTTTGAAATGGGGAATTTGAGATCACGAATTGCAACTAATGAAAAAGCGATAATATGTGTTTGGGCACTTACATTGAGCAAACGAGGGATAAAACAGGATAAAAAGAAATAGCCAACTTTATTGCTGAGGTGTAGAAAACGTAACTTCAGGGTAGATGTACGAAATGCTTTTTCTATGGAAAGGTGGGACGAATTAGGGCGGGTTTTGTGGGCAGTGGCCATAGGGGAGGACATAGCCACAAAATCGCTACCTATATGGTATCAAGTAAAAAATTTTTTTAAAAAATTACAGTTCGGCAGAGGGACCATAGCTGCTGGTACAGCTGCCCCCCACACTGGCTCCAGAGACCCTTCTGTCGGTACCCGCCCCCGTGTCTGTGGGTCCGTTCTGTTCCCTTTGCCCAGGAACAATGAGAAAATTACCTTTTAAGTCTATTTTTTATGTTGAAAATACTGCTAGAAAAGTTTATAGTGGCTTTTGAAACTGCTTTCAATCCAGCCATGTGAGGATGTGTGGAGAAGAAGAAAGAAGCCTGAAGCTGGAACTCAATTGCATGCACCTGCAAAAATAACTTGGGCACAATTTTGTTCCTCCCTGGATAATGCAGGACAAGCCCCTGGAACCCCCAGCTGCCCGCAGCCCCAGCTGGGGCTCTGGAGCTGGTAGGAACCGGGCAACATTTCCTGCAACACAACTCTTTTCTGTGGCTAGAAGCTCCAGTTGCCTTTTCTCCTAACCTCAGTGCACAAGGTTTTCAACAGACCCAGCCTCTCTGCCAGGGTGAGCCCCTCAATCAGCGGCCCTTCTGCGCGAAGCTCATGGGTTCTGGGGTGGGAAGGGAGAGTTACGGCCTCTTTTTGGCTTTTTAGCCTTTTCTGTGTTCGTTTTTCAGTGTTTTTTCCCCTATTGCATGCAGTTTTTAGGGTTTTTTATTACTTTTCCCCTCCTCTTTTTCCACCATGAATGCTTGGGTGTGCACCGGCCCGGGGAGGGCTGTGGCTACAAGTCAGTGTCACAAAGGGTCTGCATGGCTTCCACCACCATCACCACCTGGTCGTTTCAAATTTAAGAATCTAACCCCTACAAATATAGATACAATTCAGCAAAAGGTTCTTTTTCCCTTCCCCGAGTAGTGGCAACAAGATAGCGGTGCCCTGAGTTTTCTCCCCGCTTCCCCTCCTTCCCCCCAACTTTTACAGTTTTATTGGAAGAATTAAAAACTGTCTGTGTGTACCTTGGCTTTTACTATAATAATTAAAAATTTATATACCCAACAAAATTTGCATATATTTTTATAAGCTCATCTCTATACCCAAATCTACATTACATAAAATAACAATGGCTTTATCACACCTCTTCTTTTAAACCCTCCAGTAATTTAATCATGCTGTTATTCCAAGCGTAGATGATTTGAATTTTTAGTACCTTTTATATTAATAGCATTAGAATAAATTACGTCTATAACTTTTAAAAGATGTTAAGTTTAACTGAGTTCTATTAAGAACTTATATTAATGAAATTTTTATTTCATTTCTGTTAAGTTTCAGTATCACTAAGTTTGGACAATGTTCTGTTCCAGTTTTATTTAGATCATGTTCCAGTTTTATTTAGATCACATTATGTTCGGTACTAATAATGATTAACTTTGAGTTCTCCTAAGTGTGCTTTTGTTCTACTGAAGTACCACTTCTACTGAAGTGATAATTAAGCTACATTCTCTTATGAGCATGATAAAAGGATGGGTTGGCTGGTCAGGAGATGATCCCGAGAAAGAAGGATTTGAAAGTACTGAAGGAACATTTCAAAAGGACTGGAGGACTGACCAAATAGGAGACATTTGCTGCCGTGAGGAATCTGCTGTGAGGTCAGTCTGGGTGTGCAGTTGGGCCCTGCTGTGGGAGCTTGGAGTCAGAGTCAAGCTAGGTGAAAGCCTGCAGTCGGAGACAGCAAGGAAATACTTGCAGTCATATTCCAGTTGGAAATAACCAGCAGGCAGAGTCTGCAAACGACACCTACAGTGGGAGATTGCTGCAGTCAAAGTCAGTGATGAGTCAGGACGGCTGAGTTATGATGAAGAATAAGCCAGGACCTTTTCACATTATTGAACAAGAGGCATTGATTTCTCTGTGAAACACAAGGTCTGCTACAACAATATTGACTGCATGGTGTGAATTTACTGATTTTATAATAGGCAACATTCATAAGATATTAATTTTGTATTTATAGCTGGCTTTTTTGTATGCTTTAACATCCCTTTGTGCAATTATCTACAAGATGTGTAATTTTCAGAGTCTTTTCTTTTTCTTTTTTGTTCTCTAGATGCATATGCATCTCCTTTATCCAGGCTACCTCTCTGTTGTCTTGTCGTTTTCAGTATTTTCAGAATTCCAAGGAAAGATGTCTGAGCTTTGTTGAAAACTTCCTCTAAATTAATAGTCTTGTGGTTCTTGTGAGAGAGGACAGAGCACAAATGCAATCCCAGTCATTTCTTACAGAAGCACTTCAGCAGTTTACTGTCTTTGAGCTATCTCTATCCTAAGGAAAACTTGGGAGGGAACCGGCCATTGGATGGGTTTGATTAGTCTTTCACCTCAAGACTTTACTCATAAATTCTATTCGTAAGAGTCTTGTTCCTAAAATATGGCAGCAAGTTCTCTTCCAAGTAGGGCCTGGGCTCTGGCCATGCTCTGGCTATACGTGGATGAGAAATTGCCAAGAAACTCAGGTGTTTTCTGCATCAAAACAATACTCAAGTCACTTTTACTTGGCAATTTACCCAGGTCCCCACTGAATTGAGGCTTGTCAGCTGTTTGCAGACTCTGGGGTGATGGCACAGTGTTTCAGAGATTGCCAATTACCCAGTTTCATATGTGTTATTAATTATCTGAATTATTCCTGATTGCTGTAAATTTTCAGTTTCAGTACATACATTGTTTTGTTTTGATGTTGCCTTTGTGCTCATAAAAAGAGACATGCATATTAGTTCTTTTAAAAAAATAAAAAGGGGGAATTGGATTCTCAAGAATGCTTCAATAATGCAATACTTATAAAAAAAAAATTTAAGTGTTTTATGTAAAGATTTTCAATTAAGTTTGTTAATTCACTAACTTAGAGAGAAAGAATGTAAGTGTTTTTATAACCAACAGGTTCGAAGTGGTCATTGCTCATTTAATCACATGTCGATCACTTCTGAAAAATTAAGCCTGGTGGAAAGAAAAATAACCCGATCATCAATAAAGGCTCTCAAAAAGGATATTCAGTGATGTCAAGGTCAACATTTCCAGCTAATGAACTTCATCCTACCTGAGCAGCATGATTCCTGAGTCTCAGTTATTTGGACTTCAAAACAATGGTCAATGGTTTCTAGTTCCCTGGGAGACACTGGACAGTGTCAATGACATGATTTGATTTAATGAGTTTTATTGATTGTAATTGGTCTTTTATGTATCTTATCCAATATCTCATAGATAACCAGTAATAACCTTAATAAGATGCAAATTGTTTTAGCATCAGAATATATGAGCCTTTTTTAAAACAACAAAAAGGAGGAGATGTCACAGACAAGTAGAGAAATTACAAAAGAAAGGCCTGATAAAATCAGACCTTGCTCTGCTAAATTCATAGTTGGCTTGTAACTTGCACACGAGGACTGTAAAAACTGTATGAATTGTACTTTCCAGCATGAAGAAAATGGAGTCATGCATGATTGATTACAACATTTAGGCACTGGCAGGGAGGTTACCATTTGTTACAGCAGTGAAGGCCCTATGAGGGCAGCTCCCCAAGAACTTAGATCTAGACCACTTAGGATATAATAACTTTGCAAAACTTGCACATTGTCTTTCCACAGATCTAGCTTTCTAGCTAATTTGACAATATCTAACCGCTGAAAATATTTGAAGTGCAGCCTATTTCTATGTTGGTCAAGAAACCCTTCAACACAGTTAAAGTTCCTGATACTAGAGCAACATGGAAATCCAGCTAATCCAGCTTGCCTTCTCAAGGCTTTGTATCCATCTTTATTTTCTTCATAATCTTGATTTTCTTAGGAAAAATTTAAAAGAAAAAGAATTAGAGCTCCTTGTTTGGTAAAGACATATCATGTGTGGCTCTCGCATAATTTTCATATTTTCCTTTTTTTTTATTTAGTCAACAGAATATACCAACTCTTCTTTCCACTCAATGTTCCTCCTGTCATCTTGCTCCTTAAAAACCTTTTCAGAGCTAAGACCAGTGAAACACCCCAGAGGATAATCAAGGAAAAAAGGCTTTGGAGAAGTCATTGTCACTAGCCTCATATGAATCTAAATAAACATTCTTTCTCTGTATACTCTGGTTGGAATTAGCACGTTCCTAGCCTACATTTGGATCTGGATGGAATTTGATGGATAGATAGGACAGCAACTGAGTGAAAGATTACTGTGATGGTCATCATTGCGATCACATCAGCAGTGATGTGTGGAAATCTAAACCTGAACTGAACCAGGTAGGTGCCTGTGCTACTGTTCCAGGCTTCCTCTGGAGATGCTGCTCAGTCTTCTTTTCCTGCAGGGTGACTGTGATCTAGCTGTCTATTGCAAACAAGTGAGATAGCTGTGCCAGGTCCTGGGTTTTAACCACAGGTTCCTAGCTGGCATTTGAGGCCAGGTGGACTCTATTTGTTAGACAGTGCTCAGGCTGCCTAGTCTGCAAGGCCAGACAGACACAGCTTGATGGATAAATATATCTCTTGGCAAAGCACAACTTTTTGTCTACTTGGTAAACTTCAAAAATTAAAAATATCATGAATAAGAAGGGAAAATTCAAATACCATGTGAAAAAAGTGGTCTCCCAAATCTGAGAGGGAGTTGTATTAGGCAAACACCACTAGATGGGACCGCAGTTGAATCAGTCCGCAAAAACCAATTTCTACCACAGTGACTTCGGCCTCTATAGAGCTGGTCCTTGGTGATATACAGTGCCATAATGTCACCCCTTTTGATTGATAATATGATATAGAATAAATGACTCAAAATTACAAAATCTGCTTGGTGACTTTCCCATGGGATACTCATGGTTTCCCACCAAGTAGCCATTCTGTCTATTCTACTGAAGGAACGAAATATTTCTCTTTGACCAGAAGGGCTCAGCTACATCATCCCCATGGTCTCTGTGTGTGAGTGGCAGAGGCTTTACTTTGGAGGACAAGACACAGCAGAAAGCAAATATCTGTTCTTGGTGCCAGAAGTCCTCCACAGGACAGCTAAAGCCCTGATAAATTAAACCTGGCAGGAACATTAAGGGCAACAAGAAAAGCGTCCTCTGTCGTTCATGCTTCACTTCAGACCTTTGTATTCTGGTTTATCCAAACCCCAATACTTTTACGATTAACACAAATCTTTTCTCAATTATCACATAACTAACTCAGAATGGTAAAAGATAATCAGGAAATTCTTGGATTATCCTATCTGGATGAAGATGGGCTCTGACCCCAGAACCCCAGGGAAGAAATTTATTGATCTTCCATTATCAGGGAGTGCCAACAAGACTGAGTCACAAGGAGAAATAAAAAAATGTTGATTTACAGGATGGGGGGGAAAGAGGGGTGGGGGCAGGTTGGGGGAATTCAAAGGAATGTTTTTTAATAATGTGTGAAAGTATATGAATATGCAAGGGGCCAATTGTTTAAGGAGTATCTCCAAAACAGTCCGATGTGCTCTTTGCTGAATGCCAAGCTGCTGGTCTGTTAACCCTTTCCTTTATTGTCTTTGTCTCCTATTTTCTTCTTATTAAAACTTCTAAAATTTATCAGGAAAGTGAACCTCATTTTTCCCAAAATGCAGGAGAAAGAAAACATAACATATATAATCAAATATAAAACTTACATAGGAAATCAAGAAATTAACATGGGTAAAGAAGACCTGAATATAGTCTTATACTTCCTGTCTGAAACAGAATAAAATACCACAGAAAAGAAAACACTAACACAAAAATGTCCATCTGTGCATAACTGCTCAATATGTAAGGTGTTCGTGGCTGCTTCATCTTCAGACACATTCATATTTCAGTTCTACTTAGCTGTAACTTCCTGCTACATCCTTTGATATCATCAATAGAACTTCTTACCCACAGACTTACCCCAATGTTTCTGTTCTATTATTGTGCCTACATTGCATTAAACCAGTTGAAATCAATAAGTACCATTTGTTACCATTAATGCCTCTTCCAGGCAGCTTTTTCACATTGATGAACAGTAGCAGATGACAAAGAGAAAATCCAGCATCTCATCTCCTACAATGCTGTGATGAAGGAAGACTGAATTTACAGGAGCCAGAATTGATGGTGCAAGGTCCAGACAAATTGGCTCATCCACTGCCTGCTGATCATATGCCCCACTAAGACAATATAGAAACATTAAGGTTGGGAAAGACATCTGAGATCATCTAGTCCAGCCATTAACCAGGTCCAATTCTTCAACGGTCTTTTAAAATGATAATGCTTTCAAAATAATTTTACTAGGCCAGGTAGGGACAGGGATTTCCAGCTTAGAGTAAAGACAGAAAATTCTACAATTCTAAATAGTTTTCTCAGTACATTCAATGTAATGATGATTAAAACTGATGAATACAACTAATGAAAAAATAATTACTTTAAAAATGTTTCCTGTAAATAGATCAAAACACATATAGATAGATTTAATGTCTTTCTTTTTTCCGTTGTACTGTATGCTTTTAGTAAAAATAAGTTATTTTTCAAAGACAGTATTGAATATTCCAGGTCTAGTTACTCTTTTTATCATAGTTTTTTACTACTTCAGCATGAAAACATTAGGCAAACAGACTCCTAAACTTATAAAATATGAAAATAGCTACATAAAAGACATAAATAGCTATGGTTGCCAAAGTTTTATATAGACAATAGAAATAAGCAAGTGTGCTGTCAGTATAATTCAAGTTTCTCTATCATAAACATTGGAAATAACATACTGAGATGCTTCTGAGATGCCAGAAATGTTTCTGTTGCTTTTGGACGAGTGAGTAATTCAGATGTAAAAACCCACATTGCTGGTGCTTAAAGGGGGGATAGATTTCTCTTGTAGAATCTAAGAGCAGCTCCAATTAGAAAAATAAACCATAGAAACACATGTATGCTTTGGTTTTGCTTCAGAACTAACGAAGAACAAGGAGCAGAAAATTAAATATTACCCTATGTTACAATTTCCCCTCTATCTTCAAGAGGAGAAATAATTGCTCCTCTTCAAGCAGTAATAATTCCAAAGGAAGAGAAATTATTAATAAAGATAATAAAAGAAAAAAACCCATTGTTTTCCTCTCTAAGAGGAAGCATCTGTTCTCAGATTCCAAAGGTTCCTATAGCTAACTGGTTGTCTTGGGTTACAATACGGAGTGTGATACAAGGTGTCTACTCTATCACCATCTGTTGAGGGTGGGAGCGGTGATCCTTATCTCCACGGCAGATATTCTGCTAATGGGCCATCCATTGAAACCAGGTGGGGCATTGTTCTTTATCTTTGCACAACCCATCCTTCCTCCATGAGTCATTTTCTACTAATGGCCGATTGAGTCCCACTGTGTGACTGATAAAATTACAGTAATTTCATGACTATAAGGCACACTGGATTATAAGGCGCACCTCCAGGAGCCTGCAAATTTCTGAACTTTGTCCATATATAAGGTGCACCAGACTATAAGGTGCACTTTTTTTTTGCAGCGAGGATCCACATGCAACAAAGTAATGAATTAGCAACAATCACACCAGCCATGCTGTTTTGGGTTACAATACAGGATGTGATCAAAGTATCTATTCTATCACCATCTGTTGTGACCAGGTGGGGCAGTGATCCTTATCTCTATGGGATATACTCTGCTAATGGGCCATCCATTGAAACCAGTAGGACACTGTTCTTATCTTTGCACCCGCCATCCTTCCTCCAGGGAGTTATCTTCTGCTAATGGCCCATTGAGTCCCACTGTGTGACTGATAAAATTACTTTATCCCATTGAGAGTTGCTCCAGCCAGGGGGGAGAGCCCAGCCTTTCCTACCTAGATAAAAACTGAAATTCTGGGACACCAAGTTGCCCTCTTTTCCCTGGACTCCAGAGGAAAACCAGACTTTTATTCCATATCATCACTGGATCTTCGGAGGGAGGCTGCACCCTTCTACAAGACCACTGCTTCAACTGAGCCACATCTGTCACTGCGGGAGGATGCAGCCACCATTTAATGGGACAGCTACCAACACCCTGCCTGACGGGTGTCACCCTGGCGGGGTGTCAGGTTGTGCTCTCGCTTTTTATTGATGATCTGGACAAGGGGATTGAGTGATCCTTCAGTAAATTTGCAGACAAAATTGGGAGGAGTGCGAGTCTGCTGGAGGACAGAAAGACTTTGCAGGGGGATCTGGACAGGCTGGATCGATGGGCCAAGGCCAATGGTTCGAGGCTCAAAAAGGTAAATTGCTGGGTCCTGTGCTTATGAAACACCAAGTCCCTGGAACACTCCAGGCTTGGGCAGAGAGGCTGGAGAGTGCATGGAGGAGAATGCTGGCTGACAACAGATGAACATGAAGCCAGGTGTGTCCAGATGGGCAAGAAGGCCAGTGGCACCTGGTCTGTACCAGCCACAGTGTGTCCAGCAGGACAGGACAGTGAGTGTCCCTGTGTGCTGGGCACTGGTGAGGCCACACCTCCAGTCCTGGGGTCAGTTTTTGGCCCTTCATGTCAAGACAGATATTGAGGAGCTGGAACATGTCCAGGGAAGCGAACAGAGCCAGGCTGGGAGCATCAGGAACAATTAAGGGAGGCTCAGCCAGGAGAAAAGGAGGCTCAGGGGGACCTTCTTGTTCTCCAAACTCTCTGATGTGATACTGCAGCCAGGTGGGCATTGGGGTCTGCTCTCAAGAATCAAGCAACAGAAGAGCAACTGGCCTCAAGTGTGCCAGGGGAGGTTTAGGTTGGATATTAGCAAAAAATTCTTCACTGAAATGGTTGTCATGTACAACCTTGTTGTAGCACAAGCTACACAAGGCTGTCACCACACCTGGAAGGATTTAAAAGATGTGTGGATGTGATACATGGGGCAGTGATGGATTAATTGTTGGACTTGAAGATCTTAAAGGTTCTTTGGAATCTAAAGGATTCTATGATTAATTTCTGAAAACTTTTATCTCCTCCCTTTAATGCCCAGTAGAGGGTTGTAGTCAGTTCATAACAGTTTGTCTTTGCTGTTTCTTCCTACTCACATTTTTCCCCTGCTCCAGTGTATGTCCTCGGGGGGCAGCAGTCCTTCAGGATAATTCTGCTCCAGTGTGAGCTGTCTCCAGGCCACAGTTCTTTTGGGGAATGGTCCACTTACAGGATTCAGGCAGGCAGAAGTGTACCTGACAAGTCAGAGGCTGCAGCTGTGAGGTTGGACATGCTTGACTCGTACCGCCTGTGATGCTGCTGGGCCTGGCAAGCTTCCACCCTCACAAATACACAAGCTATGTGAACCATAACACTAAAATTAGTTCTACCTCACTCTAGTTCTGCATTTCTATAAGTACAACTGGCTGTTCTAATTTTTTCTCTTTTGTCAAAATAAAACAATGAACAGCTGCTGTTTCCTTTCGTATTGAGATGATTTGGGGTTTTTTGGCAATAGCTGTGAAGCATTGCTCTATCATCCATCATCCTTCCCTGAGCCTCCAGGCCTCCTGGCCTCTGCTTGTCTCTTCAGAGAATTCCTGCAGAGTGTGGTGCATGTATGTGCATGCCTGGGTGTGAGTGGAAGTGTTTTGATTGGCCACAGAGGTATATTCCCTAAAGCATCTGGCTGGCAGTTTAAAGGACAAAAGTGGATAAGCTAATTAAGAATTATTATTATTCAAATCTTCATGCTCTGTCTGAGCATGCAGAAATGCGGTTATGAAAGCCAAAGCTGAAACGGAATTGCATCTAGTCAGAGATGTCAAAGACAAGAAGAAGGGTTTCTGTAAGTACCCACATACAAAAGGGACACACAACCCAGTGGTGAATGAACTAGAGAACCTGATGATGCAGGACATTGGAAAAGTTGATACACTGAATGACTCCTTTGCCTTGGTCTTCACTAGTAAGACCAGGCTTCAGGAATCCCAGGCCCTAGAGATCAGAGGGACTCTGGGACAAGGATGGTGCTTCCTTGGTGAAAGAAGATCAGGTCAGGGAATAACAGACATTCATAAGTTATAGAATCAAAGAATTATAGAAGCATGGAATGATTTGGGTTGGATGGGACCTTAAAAATTATCTAGTTCCAGTCCTGTCCATGAAACTGCCCATGAACAGTGACAGCACTGGCTGATGTCATTGTGAGGCCATTTTCAATACTTTGAATGATCATGGTGACTGGGAGAGATGCCTGTGGACTAAAACAAAGCAAAAGACCTTTTCCTGTCTTTGAAAAGGGTAAGAGGCCCCAAAGAACTACAGCTGGTCAGCCTCACCTTGGTCTCTAGGAAGGTGAGGAAGTAATTTCATGATTATAAGCCACACCTGATTATAAGCTGCACTTCGGGTTCGGACCAAAATTTTAGTCCAAATGGTGCAGCTTATAATCGTGAAATTACTGTATCTAAGTTACAAGTAGCCCCAGTAAGAACTATCCTGTATGAAATAATTTCCTGTTAGCTCTCCAGATTTCTCCTCACGTGCACACAGCCATAGTAAGTTTCATGCCACAGTCTTCTTTAGCTTGTATAGCACTTGGAAGATTGTTTCACATGCTAAACACTGTTGATGTTTTTTGGGTGGCGAGTCAGATGAATGAGTTTGGTTGTACTCCATCTCATCATCGTTCCTTTCATCACTGAGTAACTGTTAGCCAGGTATCTTAACACAAAACACTATACTGCCATGCAGTGTTACATTTTCATGTATCTTTTTATGAAACTCTGGCTTCAGGAAAATGATCCCTTCTCATGAGATGGGGGAGAGAGTTGGAAGGGTAAAAATGCAAAAATGCAAAACAAAATGAGGGGAGTTATTCAGGAAAAAAAAAAAGGAGTTAAAGCAAAGAAAGTAATAACTCAAAGTAAAACAAAATTATGTAAAAAAACCCTGATTGTTCATCACCAGTTGGCCAAAACCCCTGAAAACTTATTTTTCTTTGTCTCTGAGCAAAGGTAGCCCCTGAAAACTTAATTTTCCTGGTTTTACTGGTGCCATGTGCTGTGGAATATCCCTTTGGTGTTCCAGCTGGAATGGTTCCGTTATGAGCACCCAGTGGTGTAGGTTTGCCTCTGCATGTCAGAGCCAGAGGAGCGCAGGTACTTGCCAGGAGCTGGAGCTTGCAGTGTGTGCAGGGGGCTGGAAAGACAGGGTAGCCAGTATGAGAGGTACAGGAGCCACAGCAGGGTGTGAAGTGGCAGTGCAGGAAGCAGTGGCTGTGGGCACTGGAGGAGCAGGAAACAGCGCTGTGGAAGCTTTGCAGAGTAGTGCTGGGTAGAACTGCCTTCCAAGCAGATGAGCAGGTCTCGGTCATTCCTGGCCAAGGCAGACAAGCCTTTTTTCAGCCTTGCTTCACATGGCCTGGCCTCTCCTGCTCCTGAACAGCACAGCTTCTTCCCTCTGAAGTTCTTCTCCCACAGAGCAGTTGAGCCGCTGCTCCTGATCTCCCTCAGTCAGGCTTCCTGCCCAGGAATCCAGATACCTCCCAGCCCAGCAGGCACAGACTGGCTTTGACCCAGGTCAGCCTTGGCAAAAGCAGAGTGCAGGGACTGCAAAGGATTCTGCAGGGACTCCCAGAGAGCGGTGAGCCACTGGAGGCAGATGTGCAGAGAACTTTGTGATTCTCCACACCTAGGCATCACGCTGGAGTTGCGATGGGGTTCAGGCACTGAGCTGCCTGCTCCTTGCTTTGTCTCCAGCCCTGCTTTGTGTTCTCCTGGGATGTCTTGCAGTCAAGCTCCTTCTGAAAGAAGTTCCCAGAGAGGTCTCTGCCCTCCTTGCTCTGCACCATGGGCCGTGAGTGAACATCTTCCCCACAGGAACTGGAGCCCAGTCATTGCTCAGCCCTTGATGTGTCACCTGTCCTTTCTCCTTGCCTCTCCAGCCCCTTTCCTGTGTTCCCTAGAGGGTCTTTCTTCATCTTTTGTAAAGATGGGGTAACATTTCCTTCTCATTAATCCTTGAAGAGGTGCACTAGCTTAGGCTGGAGAAGAGAAGGCAAGGGAGCTTCTTCTGTGTGAAGGTGACTTCTCAAGACCTGTCCTGAGTGTGCCCTTCAATTTGGGAAAGACAAGATTGTGTGATATTTTGAGCCTGGAGCTTGTAAGAGAGGCCTTGGCAGGCTTGCAGAAGGAGCTGAAGGATGGCATGATTAGAGAGAGAGTGCCTGGAGGCCCTGCAGGAAGGTTGCACTTGGTGATGGATGTCCAAGGCAATGGAGAGATGGCCAACCTCAGCCAGGGCCATAAGGCTGAGTCCCATGGTGTAATGCTGAGCTCTCTAGATTCTGCATCCAGTGATCTGAGTTCAAATCTCAGTAGGACTGCAGCAGTTTTGTTCCCTCAGGCTTTCCCTCAGCATGATGACACCCTCACAGCCCTTCTCCAGGCTGTCTCAGTAGCCTAGAATAGAAGGACACTAATTTTGCCCTTAAGGAAGCCCTGTTATCTGTAACCATTTATCTTGTTTTCTATGTGCATTAACAACATTTCCTAGTAGATATTTTCCATGATCTTGCCAGGCACCAAGGCAAGACTTACCAACCTGTAAGTCTTCAGGACTTCCTTGTTTTATCTTTTTAGAAATGGTTGTTATATTTTCTCTTTCCAGTCACTGTGAATTTCACACATTGGCACAATTTTCAAATTTTATGGATAATAGTTTAGCAACTTCTGCCAGTTTCTCTTAACCATAAGCTGTAAGAGAAATTAGGCTCTTTTATTCCTTAGCTACCAAAAAATTATTACACTGAATTCCAGTAAACTTTAGCATATCAGTGTAGTGCTGGAGCCTGGACAGAATAGGTCAGTAGCCCTACACATGGGTTGGTGACATGGGGTATCTGAGACATACAGTTGTGATTGTAAACCAGATCATTCCAAATTAAGTTCCCACATGTACCACAGTCTGTTTTCAAAAAAGAGTCCTGCATGTGAAATGACTCTGTGTTAAAAACACAGACATTGTACATACCAGTATCCCCTCTGAAGGAGAATGACAAAGCATTTTAGCAGCTGTCACTGCAGAGACAGAAAAGGTGGAGGATGGACAGCAATTTCACTCCAATGTTACACTGAGACATTTTATAGAGAACAGGCCTCCTCCCACTATACCCCCAAAATGCATAACTGGCCTCGTGAAGTGCAGTTCATGCTTTGGTGCCCACCCGGGCATTGTAAGTTGTCATCATTACTGTGCCACAGCACCATGCTTCTCTTGCCAGGTGCAACCAGCTGCAGCAGCAACACTGAAAATCCCTCTCACGTGGCTCCTCTGCCAACAGTGAGGAGCCCAGCCTAGTACCTCAGGTGGAAAAACACACTGGTGAAAGCAGATTGTTCTGCGTGCCATCAATAGCTAGCTAGTGCTCTATGAACATTCTTCATGACCCTCATCTGAATCCCTGGGAATGGGACTGGGGAGAAGCAGGCGTGAGAAGAAACCTATCCATGGGGACACGATGTTGTCATGGCAGGAATACAGGACCGGACCAGCAGCTTCAGTTTTGTCATCCAGGGTTTACAGAAGCTCAACACAGCTCATGGCCCCCATGCTGCTACTAGGGAACAGGAGAGACCCAAAATACAACATGCGTTGGCCGGGAATCGAACCCGGGTCAACTGCTTGGAAGGCAGCTATGCTAACCACTATACCACCAACGCATCTGCACAGCCCTATAGCGCCTGTTTGTGCACTTCACATTCTGCCCAGCTGCAGGCTGTCTCTTTCTACTTTGTGTGCACTGCTACAAGTTGCCAGAGCATGTGGGTGTTTCTGTGTGTAAGACATTGGCTGGAAAATTCAAACTGAGCTAGACACCAAATAGAGAAGATCAGCACCAGGGAGCAGGGAGTGTCCTGGCTTAGAGCAGGACCCTGGACAGATCAGGACTGAGCTGCATGTGCAGACTGCAAAGACCTATGGTGTGTGTGTGGAAGAAATGGATCTGTGTGTCCCGCACCAATCTCCAGTCTTGAGCAGCCATAGAAGAGGAAAAGGATCAGACATTCTCCCTTATTTATGTGAGTGCTGGTGGTGCTTTAGAGGATGCTGGTAACAGCCTGATGCCGGGGAAGGATGACCTGGAACAGAGACTAGACAGAGCAAAATTAATAAAATAGGTATTTACTGAAAGGATACACCTTGGGTAGTGCAAGACCCTGGCCAGGGCTACACCCAAGTTGAATCCAAGATAGATCTCAATCACGATTTTACACACTTCATCTATATATTGGGGTGAATTATCCAACCACAGCCAGAGATTATGAAGTCTCAACCCTCTGGTTTGCCCCTTTCCCTTAGCCATTGTTTCTGCTTTTTGGGTATCAGTTGTCCTTGATTCTCTAGCTAGGAAGAGATTGTTTTGTCTAACTACCCTGTGAAGAGAACTTACTAACACGCTCCCCGCCAGCTGCGCCCTTGCTCCCACCATGATTCCCGGGGTTTCATCCGGTCTGCCCTTATATACCACTACATGGACAACATACTGATTGTGCATCAGGCAAGAAGTACCTAGACAAAGCAGACACCTCCACTATCAAAACCATCCAAAAAGCAGGATTTGAAATTCCAGAAGACAAAGTACAGTGCACCAGCCCGCGGAAATACCTTGGATTCCAGATCCGAGAAAGAACCATCGTTCCCCAGCAGCTCACCATTCGAGATGACCCAAAACCCCTGAGAGACGTTCACATCCTGTGCGGATCCATCAACTGGATACGGCACCTACTGGGAATCACAACTGAAGACCTCGCTCCCCTGTCCAACCTTCTCCATGGCAACAAGGACCTGGACTCTCCAGGCACCATCATACCTGAGGCCAGAGAAGCCATCACCAAGGTTCAGGACGCCCTGTCCTCTCGTCAAGCCCATCGCTACGAGCTCAGTCTGCCTTTCCAGTTTGCCATCCTGGGAAAGGCTCCTCGTTTCCATGGACTGATTTTCCAGTGGGACTCTCAACTCACAGACCCTCTGTTAATCCTTGAATGGGTTTTCACAAACAACCAGCCCACAAAGACAATTACCACATTTCAAGAAATCATGGCACACCTGATCAGAAAAGCCAGGACTCACCTCCGCTCCCTTGTGGGGTGTGAGTTCACCTACATTTGCATGCCACTCACCACTGGAGATCTGGAGCACTTGCTCCAAACCAATGAAAGTCTCCCGTTTGTCCTAGATAGTTACAGAGGTCAAATTTCCATCTATTTACCAAAATACAAGCTTTTTAATCAAAACGCAGTTTTTCATTTAGTCCCAAAGTTAGTTCAAAGCAGAGCAGCCCTCAAAGCTCTGACTGTTTTCACAGACGGCTCAGGCTCCTCTCACAAATTGGTAATGACTTGGAAAGACCCCAAAACTCAGAAATGGGAATCAGATGTCCAGAGAGTGGAAGGGTCCCCACAAATTGCCAAGATGGCAGATGTTGTCAGAGCCTTTGAGAAATTCTGCCTATGTTGCTGGTATAGCAATGAGGGCAGAACACGCTTTCATCAAAGAAGCTTCCAGTCCCAAATTATACCAATTGATTTCTGAATTCACTCAATTGATTTCTAGCAAACAACAACCCTACCATATTATGCATGTAAGATCACACACAGATCTCCCTGGTTTCATCACAGAAGGAAATCGGAAAGCGGATGCACTGGCCATGCCAGCACAATCTGCAAATGTTCCTGATATCTTTGCCCAGGCAAAGTTGTTGCATGCATTCTTTCACCAAAATGTACCTGCTCTCATCAGGATGTCCAAACTTTCAATAGGTCAGGCAAAAGCTATTGCAGCAACATGCCCAAATTGCCAAAATTACCATATACCCTCTATGGGTATAGGAGTCAATCCCAGAGGACTGAACAGCTGCCAACTGTGGCAGACTGACGTGACACATTTCCCATTCTTTGGGAAGTCAAAATATGTGCATGTGTCTGTTGACATATTCTTTGGAGCAATTTTTGCATCAGCTCATGCAGGAGAAAAGGCCACTCATATTTTCAAGTATTTCCTCCTTGCATTTGCTACTCTAGGAGTTTCAAAAAAGATAAAAACTGATAATGGGTGTCCCCAGCACCAGGTGGCTGCTTGCTGTCTGGACCAGTGCCCTGCCCTGGGCGCTGCGCGGAAGCAGACAGGAGTGCGGAGCCCGGGGCCACCAGTGTCAGAGGCTGCGAACGTGGCAGAGTCGCTCGGAGGGGCCATGTGGACGGAGGTGCCACCGCCCAGACACTGCCCCGCCTCCCTGGGGCCAGGGAAGCGGCCCTGCTTCCCCCCCACCGGAGAAGCGGCCCCACTGCCCTGCCTTCCCGGGGCCATATATTGGCCGCTCCAGATTACAACCCACACTTCCAGGTTCGGACCAAAATTTTAGTCAAAATGGTGTGGTTTATAATTGTGAAATTACTGTACTAATGGAATCGCACAATGGTGGTGTTTACTGGCAGGTGCTCAATTTGCAAACATTTTTCACAGCTCAGTATAGCCTTTAAACACAGCCTAAAAAGAATCAAAATACTAAAAATAAAATACAGATAAAAATCACTCATTTTTATTAAACTTTTAAACAGCTTTGTTTTTCAGTCAGCTCTATTCATCTTTCATGAAACCTTCAAACTCTTTGCCCTCCGTATCAGGTATCATCAATTGGGTGGTAGTGGCATCCAGCAAACCTTAACCCGTATCGCCCGTATCTTCATCCTCAGAGTCATCAGTGTCGGTACTCTCAATGCCATCGGTGGTCAGTCCAGGAATAATGTCGGCCTTTGCAAACCCTCGGATGACAGTTCTGGCGGATACTTTATGCCAGGCATCCACTATCCACTGGCACACAGTGGCATAACTTGGCCGGTGTAGCCTCCTGGTCTTCATGAAGGAGTGCTCTCCTTCCACCATCCAGTTTTCCCACGTGATTAGCAGTTTTGCCTTGAAGGAACGAATGACATTTATGTCCAGTGGTTGCACTTCTTTGGTCAAACCATCTGGTATTACAGCAAGCTCCGAGTTCGTCTTTTTCACCAGGGCTTTCACACTTTGTGTTTTGTGGGCACCCATGGAGTCGTAAACCAACAATGCCGGCGACTCACGAAAAAATCCATCCGGTCTCCGACCATAAACTTTTGATAGCCAATTCTTCATTATCTTTTCATCCATCCGGCCTTTTGGATTCACTTCAACAAATATTCCAGCTGGAAATGTTTCTTTAGGCAACGTTTTTCTTTCAAAAATTACCATTGGGGGTAATTTTTGCCCATTTGACAAAACACCAAGAACTACAGTAAACGATGTACTTTCATTTCCTGTGGTATGACTTGATACCGTGGATGTTCTCTTGACAGTTTGGTTCAGCAGCATATCAAAGGTGAGGGGGACTTCGTCCATGTTGATGATGTGGTCTGGCTGTATATTTTTTTCAGAGATCTTGCTTTTGCAGTAACTCCGGAAATTGGCCAACTTTTCCTCGTAATCTGCCGGGCACTGCTGAGAAACTGTTGTCCATGTACGGATAGAGAGCTGCCGTCGTTTCATGAAACGGAAGCACCAAGAAGGCCCTCCTTTAAAGTCACTGATATCCATTTTATTTGCCAGCTCTTTGGCTTTTATCTGAACGGTGACACATGAGAAGCTTCTGCCAGCTGCTCGTTGTTTGGAAATCCAACGGTGAAGTCTGTCTTCTAGTTGCGGCCATCTTGCTTTATTGCCGCGAAAACTTTTCTTCGTCTTCTCTGCAAGACGTAGGTCATCTTCTTGCTTTCTCCACTTGCGCACCATGGACTCATTAATGTTGAATCTTCTAGCTGCAGATCTATTTCCATGTTCTTTTGCATGGTTGATTGCTTTCAATTTAAAATCTGCATTGTAAGCAAGTCTCCTTTGTGGAGCCATTTCGAAGTCACTCTCCCCGTTAACACCCCCCCTCAGTAACGCCTTCATCCACGGGTAGGCAAGAAGCTTTTCTCTGATTGGATTATCGTGGTCAGAAACGCGTGCTTCGTCTAAATTGCTGTGCCCAAACAATCCCGTAGTCTAAACAACGCGGGCGAATCGACTTCAACCCATTTTTGCATGGGAAAGGTGCGGCACAGTGTTAGTTAACAGTAAATTTCCAAACTTTTTTCATATATCAGGCGCACCTCCAGGTTTTGATAAAATTTTAGGATTTAAGGTGCGCCTTATAGTCATGAAATTACTGCACTTTATTAAATTCTTTATTTATACAAATATGATTCGTCTTTCATAAAACACGAATTACTTTATAACATATATCACATCTCCTTAGAGTTCCAGCAGCAGAGCCATGGCTCCACAGACAAGGTCGTTTTGTGCATGCCCTGCAGAAGTGATGTTGCAGCTTCTGCAAGGCAGAGCCCGAAGCTCTCTCTGCTGTCCGCAGGAGAAAGGCTGTTTCAAGAGCCTGGCTTCTGATGGCAGGGCTGATGTTCTCTGCCTTGTCTTCAAGGGCTGCAAGAGAGAGGAACAGAGCCACGGTCAGATCCCGCATCTGTGGGGACCCAAGGAGACCCCATCTCAGGCAGCTCTGGCCATGGCCAGGAGGGAGCAGGGACCAGGGGGATCAGCCCAAAGCCTCTGGACACTATTGCCCCACATGCCCCTGAAATCTCTGTGGGTGCTCTGACCATCGCAGCCCTGGTCTGCACAGGGAGCAGAACCCTCAGCAGCCAGGGCAGGGATTGCAGCTCCCCCAGGCAGGTGGGGATGACAGCCTGCTGTCCTCACTCACCCTGACAGATGTGCTAGAGAGGAATGTCTGAGTAGTCTTTACAAACAAGCTGTGGATGTCCTGGTAGATAAGACTAGCACTGAGAGAGAAAAAAACAATGGGATGGATTCCACTGATTGATGAATGGAAAAAAAAATTGCCTGTACAAAGAAACTGTAGGTTTGGTGATAAATGATACTGGATCTTGAAAGGCAAAAGAAGCAATGGGGAAAAACTATGAATTCGGTAAGAATTAAAAATTAAAAGGGAGGTTTGTACATTCGAGTATAATAGTACAACCTTAGGTATCAGGCATTCCGAGAAGTCTGTACCTCTCAAGGACCTCAGCCAATGGGGAGAGAGAGGGAAATGTGGCCAGGAGAACAGGATAAAAAGGAGGCTGCGTCCTCCAAAAATTGGAGAGATCCCAGGGAAATGCCTCTCCCTTTATTCAAATAAAGCAAAAAGGACTCCTCTATCTCCTTTTTGGACATAAATCTCTGGTGTTTGTGGATTAACTTTCCTGACACCCCTGAGAGGAATGCTGGATTTGTCTTTACAAACAAGCTGTGGGTCTGCTGGTAGATAAGACTAGCACTGAGAGATAGAAGAAACAATGGGACTGATTGCACTGATTGATGAATGGAAAAAGACATCTGCCTTTACAAACAAACTGTAGAAATGAAACCGGGTATTGGAAGATGAAAGAAACAATGGGGGGGAAACTATGAATTCTGTAAGAATTAAAAATAAAAAGGGAGGGTTATGCATTAGAGGGGAATCTTAGGTATCAGGCACTCCGGGAAGTCTGTGCCTCTCAAGTACCTCAGCCAATGGGGAAAGAGAGAGGGAAATCTGGCTGGGAAAATAGGATAAAAAGGAGGCTGTGTCCTCCAAAAATTTGAGAGACTCCAGGGGAATGCCCCATGGCCTCTCCCTTTATTCAAATAAAGCAAAAGGGACTCCTCTGTCTCCTTTTTGGACATAAACCTTTAGTGTTTGTGGATTAATTTTCCTGATAATTCTGGGGGCTTGTCCGGGATATTTCCACCATCCGGGGCCGCAGGCAGCAGGCAGAGCTGAAGGTGCTTCACCCACTTTCAGTGATCAGCTCCCCTTGGTGCCAGTTGGCACTGGGCAATCGATTGGGTTCCCGAGACTGCCCAGGAGACAGACGAGTGGCGTACCAGAGGGATCTGTGAAGAGTCCACAGGGAAGGACCACTGAAAATCTCACCAGTGAGTAAAATGGGATCTTCAGGGAGCAAACCTGGGAGGGTACCTATGGAGGGTAGCACAGGCAAAACAGGGCACACATGGAGGGTACCACAGGTAAAACAGGACACCCGCTAGAGTAGCACAGGTACACCTGGGAAGGCACCCACGAGGGTAGCAAGGGTAAAACAAGGAAAGAGCCCTGGCAAAAGGGATGATGATCCTAAAATATCCCTTTTAGAATCCCTGGAAGAATGGGGAGCTGGTTTACACATTCCTCCAGGAGTAATTAAGGATATAGATGCCCAAGATGGGCAATAAGGGTAGTCGAGAAGGGGTCTTGACAATCCATGCCCTGTGTGTTGGAACAGTACTGGTTGAAAGGGAGTGTGCAGATGTATGAGTGAAGCAATGAGCAGGACCAGGAACGGAAGGGGCCCGGGAGCATGGTCTGGGGGCCTGTGGGGCTGTGGGGACTCAGCACCAGGCAGTGCCTGACCCTGCCACCCCCGAGCAGAGGGGCCAGTGGCTGCTGACCCCAGTAAGGCTGC